>JAIPRM010004775.1:0-22100 GCA_025469315.1 Stegophylla sp. TES_Ste_2020 | reverse complement strand
TGTCTGTACTTTCTCTGATTTTTTTTTCAATAAAACCCTTGTAAAATGGTAAATTCTTTATCCGTAGGAAATTTTATTGTACAAAAAAAAAAAAATGTAATAAAATTTTCTACTTAGACATAAAGTTTGAAAATAATCGGCCGAACCAATATTTTTATGCAAGTTAAAGTGTGTAATTTTAAGTAAAACTAACGAATTTGGTAAAAATTTCTTAATTCAAACGGTTATAGAGAAGAAAGTTGACTTATTATTTTCGAAATTTTTTCAGCTCAATTAGACATATATATATATCAGTGAGATTATACGTATTAAATTTTTAAGTCTTAATATTAAAAATCAAATATTTTTTTACATAAAAACTAACAAAAAAAGAAAAATTTCCAAATTTTTTTTAAATGCTGTATTTAACTCAAAATTAATCAATTATTTTTAATATTATATGAAATGTTTTCGTCACCATTTTTAGCAATTGGTGAATTTTTCAAGTTTCTAGCTGCATTATTTTCGAAGTTTTGGTAAAAAGCATTTTTTAATTTTACGGAAATTCTAGTTATTCTATATTTTACTTTTTTGTCAATTTTTCACAGATTTTCCACGTTTTTGGAAAAAATATTGAGAAATTAAAAAATTACCTCCTTAAAGTATTATCTTGGTGTGATTCCGGATTGATAGAGATACTGATCAAAACTTTTGGACAAGTATTTTGGTACGAAAGAGTGTTTCCAAAAAGATAAAAAAAAAAAATCATCATTTCAAAATCATAAGCTTCTTCACTCTGTTCAGAATCTAAAAGATAAATATTTACATGCTATAACATATTGAAAAAAAGTAATGAAATGTATAATTACAATAAAACCATCAAAAATGCTATACAATTCAATTTGTTAATTTTTTTTTCAACCCCCTCCGAAAAATAATTCTAGATACGCCACTGCCTCATATAATAGTATAAAAGGGGGCATGAACCTCAAAAGGTTGAGAACCCTTGTAATGTAAAACACATTGTTTTTTCCACTTTCATTTGTTTTGATTATCGATTGAAAATTAAATGTTATCACTGTTAATGTGTAGTTATATTTAAACTTTATAAAATATTGTCGACCATACACAATTAGATTGTCATTGGACTCGACAAAAGGTTTGAATATTTGCCTTCACAAAGTATTTCGGTTATTTAAAAAAAAAAAAAAAAATGAAATAAAACTCGAAACCTTATAATTTCTTTGTCAGACTGCACTCCACGAAAATGTTATTACGACGTTCCCTCGACAATATTCTTCTCTTCAGTTTCACTAATAGGCGTTTAAGCTCTTAAATCCCCCTTAACACCACAGTCGGTGTTCTGCGTAGCGTAATTTCACAGTATTATTGTTCGTCGGATGGATAGAGACAACAATAACGTCGTGCACGACGTCTTCTTCTCAACACAGTTGATGAAGGACAACATTCCAAAATTAACAAAGTCCATTTTCATTGTTATAAAAATTAACTATTTTCTATTCAAATGCTTAAAACACAAAACCTAAAGATTATAAGAAAATTCTTGTTTTAGATTCTGAACGAATTGAAGAAGCTAGTGTTTTTACAATGATGTTTATTTATTTATTTTTTTTTTTTTCTGTGTACAACTTTTCGTATGGAAATACTTGCACAAAAGTTTCGATCAATAACTTTTTGAAATTGAATTCGCCCTTAAATTGTACTTTAAAGAGGTCATTTTTTGAATTTCTCAATTCTTCATTTTTTTTTTTTTGAAAAAACTACCCAAAATTTGACAAAAACAACTCGGAAACCATCATTTTTTCAAGAAGATCATTTGTATCATTCGTATCATTCATGATACTGAATCGAGGAAACCGTTTTCATTAAATTCACTATTTTATTTACGGTCGATTAATGCATTATAATGTAGCTGTGATAAAAATGTAATATCAAACAATAAATACACTGGGAAAAAAGTCGAAGGGAGAACGACTGTAGCGGCCCGAAAGAGAAACACCGCCAAAAACAAATAACCGTGTTCGCGACGAAATGACAATTTATCGCTTTAAGGAGAGCGCAGGACAAATTCGGAGGGTATGAAACCGCGGGTGCCGAAACAAATGCGGACGGGACACATATTATTACACTGCCAGAATGGCACCGAGCGAAGCAGGGACGGACCGCGGTCTCTACGTTTCATCGGACGTTTACATTCGAAACGTTTAATGAAAACCGTGATTAAGAGCGTGATAAAGTGACGTGACTCGGGCGTTTTGGGGAGATTTTTAATTTGAATTGTCGCGCGAATTCCAAACTCTTTTCTCTCTCTTGAAAAAAACAAAATAAAATAAAATGTCATCCCTTTTTTTGGTTTTCGTTTCGATCGCAACAAAAACACCTAGTAGACAGGGAACGCATAATTTATTAATACTCTCAAGTTTAATGATTTTTTTTCCCCTAGACACACGTGACTAACGCGATTGTTTCTCGCAGGTTACTTCACTGGTGAAACGTAAAAATTAAAAACCGGTCGTTACTTCTTTTTTTAACTGTTGAAAATAAAAACTGAGAACGGATTGGATTGACAATAATTCCATCCGAAATCAGTCGTTACTACGTAATTAATACGACTGTTACTCACCCTCCCCCGAGATTTTATTTAACGATTAATAATTTAGTTCAATATGAATCTGGTAACACTAGTAGTACACGACATTTTATCTAGACTTTCTAAATACTATGTAACAAAATATTTGGGTAGGTATAATTTATTTATTTTATGCTTATTGTTTAAAACATTTTTCTGATTTCAATCGATTAGGAAATAAATACGCTTAAATTTCTCCTAATTCATTTGATTTTATTCACTTTTAAACTATTTTGCACGCACAACGATAGTCCTGATTGTTTTATAATAATAATTTAGCTTGCCTTTCGATATATCAAAAATGTTTTAAACTTTTCAAGTGCTCGACACTATATAATATAGTAAATGGTGATAATTCATTTTTGTTCGAAAAAAAGGTTAATATTTCCCATTCAATATTCGTACAATTTTTTTTTTTTTATATTTTTTAATTATAACTGAATTATGGTAATTTTATTTCTGCCTAAATCATCAAATGTAGAAAATCACAACGGAGTACGTATAGTAACTTCAAACAGACACTATTTATAAAAAAAAATCTTAGAATACGCAAAGGAATTATGATAAATATAGATATGAAAAAAATAGATGTGAAAACAGTAAAAACAGCTTCTTTAACTCTTTTCTAGAAATAGGTTTATATGATGCGCCCAATCCCTAGGAAAAAGAAAAATTTAACCGAATAAAATTATTTGCCAGTTGAGTCGGCGAGCGAATAATGATAATCGCGCCGGGTGCTGAGAGTGAAATATAAACATAAAAAAAAAAACGAAAAATATAGATGGATAATTACTTTTTCAATAATTAATATACACTCGATGGTGTATTAATTAAAAACAAAAAAAATAACACCGTGACTGAGAGTTAGCGCAATAATGGACTAGTAAATAAATTATAATGTTACTTTGTTTTCTTTTTTTTTTTTTTTTTTTGTTCTGTGAAGAATGTCGAAAAAATATGCAACCGAAACACATTTTTACTCGGCGCATAATCAATTATCAATTATTTACAGAGTCGAGAGTTTTGTACAATGAAAATTCCCTTAAAAAAATAAGCTAAAAAAAAAGCGACAGGATTGCTCGCGATCGCAGGACGAAAAATGCCAAAAATCGTCCTCGCGAAATTCGTCGCACATATGAATAATCATTTTTCGATAATTTTTTGACTGTGATTTCCGACTGAAAAAAGTTTTTTTTGTGTAAATCAAAATTTTCGAAAAATCAAGCGAATAAAATAATAAACCACAGAAATATTTAAAATCCTAAATCAGTATAGATATAAATACTCTTACAAACGCATTTATATAAAAACGTGTAATTCATCGTTTGTAACTGAAATCATTATTTATGTCACTTTGAGGGGATAATAATTATGTGTGTTCGATAGGTTAAACTGTGCAAATGTTTTCCAATTATTTCTCTGACTTGAACTAACGCAAGTCGGCCCCGAAAATGATTTCGATGGATTGTCAATTATTGCAATCAACCTAAAAAGTTACGGAAATAAATTGAATATGTTATAAAATAATTACGAAAATAAATCTGCAACTTTTTTTGGAAAACCAGTCAATTGAACAATAATTCTTAAAACTTAAAACGCTTGTGAAATTTATTCATTGAGCCGAATTCGATCACAAGCAAAAAAACATATCGTCATTTTCAGCTCATACAATATTAAAAATTTCAAATTCTATTAGAAAAATACCCATAAAACGAAAAATTTTCCGATAATATCAATTTTCTATATTCCTCCCAAAAGTAATAAAAAATTTTGAAAAGCTTTTAGTCGAAATTATATTATGTTCAATAGTGGTTTCTTGTAGGTACTTTTAGTTTAAATGTGACGACTAATTGCTAAAATCCATTTCATAAAATCCAATTTACATACACTATGTCTAGTTATATTTGGGGTAGTTATTCATTGTTTTCAGAAAAAACTGTTGAGAATTCCAAAAAAACTATGTCATTAAGTACAATATGCGAATAAAATTTTCTGTTGAAACCCTACTGCTGGCGAGATAAGTTTCTGAGGTGTTCCTAAAATGTTAAAACCTATTTATAGATTAATATTCCGTTAATAGCATAGTTTACTGTTTTTTGTCAATTTTTTTAACAGATTTTCCTTGGTTTTTGGAAAAAATATTGAGAAATTCGGAAAATAACCTCTTTAAAATACCACCTGAATATGATTTTGGATCTATAGATTTACTAATCGGAATTTTTCGACGAGTATTTCCATACGAAAAAAGTGTTTCCAGAAAGAGAAAAGAAAATAAGCATCATTGTAAAATAATAAGCTTTACTCAAAATCTAAACCACAAATTCGGTAATAAATATTATTCCCTCCGTCGCGGTTCAACGGTTATTATTATGATATTATATTATAAAAAAAGTATAACACTATGACGTTTTGAGTTCTCCGAATTGGATGTGTATTCGGATAACAACGATATAATAACATAATTCGTGCACAAAAGCTAAATTATACGTTTCGTTTTTTATTTTTATTATTATTATTATTATTATTATTATTTATTCCGGTGTTATGACACGCGTGATAAAATTATTTTTGTGTCGTGTATTTTTTTTTTCTCGTTTTGGTTTTTCGTAAATTATTATATAAAACACGTTTGTTTCACAGCGTTATTTTTTAATATTATATTGGAAGTAATAAACGTCAGCGCTGAACGATGTGACGTCGCAAGAACTATAATTCAATATCGTTTGCGGAACTCCGCGGTGTTTTTTACCCACGAAAAACGGCGCGGTTAATGATATGCACGCGTGATGATCAGCTACCGAAGGTTCATGACTCTGGCATTTTATTTTTCTTTCTTAAAATATAACAGACGATTCTTTCTCACGGTAAAATGCGTTTCAATACCTTACAAATCAAAATTGACTAATTTTTTTCCTCACATTTTTCAACATTTAACACGTTGAAGGCCAAGATATGAAATTTGCTTTTGTTTATAACGCCACGAAGGCAAGGGTGTATTTAAGGGAGGGCTAGGGGGGGCCAAGCCCTTCCAAAGAGTAGTTTTAGCCCCCCTTCCCAGAACAACAATCCTAAATACGCCCCTTCGTGTAGGATTTGTTGGCTTTACAGCGTTATAATGTCTTTAGCCGCCACGTAGGGCCTTAAAGGCCAAAAAAAAAAACAAGTATTGGGTGTAGGGTTTTAAATCCTACAACCAATAGTTGTTTTTAACGCCACGTAGGGCCTTAAAGACCTTCATTTTCTATGTTTTCTTGTAGGATCATAATTCTCCATGACTTATGGAACAAAGTGATAAAATGGTTTTGAATTATATTGAAACGATTAGGAAATACAATAAAATTTATGTTTATAATTCATTGGCGAAAATTCCTATTACAAATTCTATAAAAAATCCATATGTTGGGTCTAACGACTCCAAGTGGCTTTCAACCTATTAAAGGTCAAACATACTTCGTACCATGGGTATTCTTCGACTTTAGCAGAGGATACGCTTTGGATGTATTCAATCAAAATAAAAGAAAGGGGAAAAAAGATAAAATCATTTCTACCATAAAACGGTTCTTAGTAAAATTTCAGGACAATAATTAATTACCGTCGGTTTTACGTTGAGTACGTTTGACAACGATATGATAACAGAATAATCCATGTCAATGTATAATAATTAGTGAAAATAATTAATTTTACAGCATTATAGATTTTGAGTGAATGAAAAATGCTAGTGGTTTTATTTAATTCCATAAATAAATTCCATTCTATATAGCATTTTTTTTTTTTTTTAATATAGTTTATAATGTTTAAGCTTGAATAAATTAAATGAACAAATGCTAAATTGAATAAATAAAAAAAATTAATTATCAATGATGCCCTTAACTATGTATTAATAATAATTACACGAATAATAACTGTCATCTTGCAAGTAATTAAACCGAAAATCGTGACTATTTTCCTACTAGCGAATACAAATGGATAAACTATAAGAAGGGATGTCATTTATACAGAACAAGAATCTTTAAGTCTTGATTGTTTCCCATCAAAAAGTAATTTGACTAATGTAATGTTTATTTTTGATATTCTTAATAGTTGTGTAGTGTATCCTGATGTATATTATCATTGATATTCCTTTTCAGTTCACATGTAATGTAGACTTACTTGTTATTCCTTATTATAAGACAGTTAGTGGTGAGACTCATTTCTTCCCACACTTCTTCAATTATTCAAAAAAACTTCCACACGTGATCATTTTATATCTAATATTGAATTGATTCTGAATATTATTTATTTGTTTAGCTGCCATCAAATTGTATTATTTTTATTTGATGTTAGTTTTTTCTTTTCATATGTTAAAATAATGTCAAGTAGTTTTGTTGTTACTATTCCTAAGGTATATCTTTGATTGTAATTTTGTTGTATACGCTTATCATTTCATTAAAGAGCGCCTGGCCCGTGCCCGTTGAGCATATAAAACACAAAATAATATTATCTTTATCGTGATACAGCAGGTACACATTCCACATAATATCACAACATATGCCAAATTTTCCCAGTCATAATACAGTCGATGATAATATTTATTGTGGCAATCATTATATTATCATCAAACCGTTCTACGAATTGTACCAAAAGAAAAAAAAAATCTAATTCAAAACCCAAACGCGTAAAAAAACAATGAGATCGGAAAATAATAATATCAAATGGAAAAAAAAATATTGAAATTGAATACTTACATAAAAATTTGATTTTTGGAACTATTAGTTTTTAGTTTGTGATGCTCAAGTCCTCCAAGCTTTCCCTATTGTTACGTTCATAACATATGTATAAACAGAATAGTCGTACTCATAGATAAAATATTATAAGGATTGACTAAAAAAAATATAATTTGTGTGCCAAAAAAAAAAAAAAAGAAGTTTTTGAATATGCCTACGCGAACAAAACCGTGTAAGTATAAATAATAAAGGAGACGTTCAAATAGTGTTCAGAATTCGTTAACGTGGGTGACGAACAACTCTATCATTAATATTAGTCTCATTGTTTGTTATTTTGTCATTTACAAAAAAAAAACAACGACAAGCGCTTCTGAATAATGGTTTTAAAATATTTCACAATGGAAGTCATGAAAAAAATACATTATATTTTATACATATATGTATATGCAGAGAAATATTCGGCCCACGACGATTAAAACAGAAAAAAATAAATAAATAACTCGAGTGTTAAAATTCAAATTTAAAAATATGTTAAACGAAAAACAAACTTTTGAATAATACATTTTCTTGTTCAAAATTCAGGAATAATTCATAAAAGGTTAATTAATATGTGTAGGTTAGGTTAGACTTAAATCACACGCGCCTATCAACTCGCCGCAATGCTGCCCGATCATCGTCCCGATTACAAGAGTCGGTTATATCCTTGTTGGTTTATATCCCGTTCAAACGACACGTATCCTTAAGGCCGTAGCCAGCATGACATTTTTTTTTTTGGGGGGAGGGGGAGGATTGGTTTAGATAATAAAAACGTATTTTGATTAAATAAATTAAGACAAAAGAAATCTCATCAAAATCTGTTTGCCATAATAATAATTACATTATCATGTGAAGTTTATGCAACTTTACATTTTTACAAGGATTTGATTTTCCGGTGTTCGGAATTCATCACACCGTTTATCGGCTGCCGACCGCATAATGAAAAGTGCGTTGACTATTAGATTAAACGCGTTCTATATGGAATTCCATTTTCGATCGGCCGACGCGAGTTCCACGATCTCGGAGAAGAGAACGTTACTTTTACCTCCCGAGGCCCAATGTCGTCCTCTTCGCTCCTCCTCGCTGATGGAACGATATTGTTCGAACTGCATAACGTACAGTGCTCTGCGGGTACGACCGCGGAATTCGTTTTTCGGACGAGATAAGATGGAGACGATTATAGAATATTTCCGTTTAGTTTCAACAGATTCCGAGAGAAGCGTGAAAATTATTGTTTTTAAAGCAATGTTTATTTTAGATTCCTAGTGGAGCCAAGAATAGCCAACGTCTTTTACGATAACGTTTATTCTACATACATATATATTTTTAATTTTTTGTATAGAAATACTAGGGAAAAAGTTTCGACAGACGACTTATAGCAATAGGATTCGCCTCTAAATGGTACTTTTTGGAGGTTATTTTTTGAAATTCTCAATGGCTTTTTCAAAATTTCAGAAAAACGTCCCAACTTTTTACAAAAACGCTTTTTTTTCGTTCAAACGTTATGAACATTAAAATATAGATAGATTATAATAAGAAAAATATTTTGGCGGAGAAAATGTTTATAATAATGTGAAAACACTTTTTTCTCATAGAAATATTTTTTTCAGTTCTCGGTTAATAATGGGATATAAAACTGGTTGAGTAAAAAACATTTATTTATTTTTATTATTAATAAGTTTTTCTAAACTTAATAATTTTCAAGTAAATATAATTGTCTTAGAAAACTGAAATTTAATGTATCGTTTCTTTAAAATTTAACACATCTAAAAAGCGTCATCCGAGGAACGAAGAATACTCGTGGTGCAAAGTATATGTCTGGCTTTCTCTTAGTAATGTTATCACTTTTACCAGACATTTCCATGAGTATTGAAAATCATTCATATTATATCAACCTTTGGCCTTTGTTTTTTGCTCCTATGCATACGGATTTGTCATTTTGTGAAAATGTAATAAAAATGAATATTGTATTTGACAAATATATATATATATAATAATATATAAAATATGTATTTATGCTCAAATATACAAAATATGTGACATCAACTATAAGTTAAATCAATCAGTGAATCTTGCAATATATTTTTGTTATTGGAATCATTCGATTACTATCTCAATTTATGACGAATTCGCATAAAAATCCGTGCCTTATTAATATTGTAACCATAAATTAGAGATATTTTCAAAGAAAAATAAGTGTTTTCGAAAAATGTATTTATTTATTTATTAAATTTCAACACCGCGAGGGCATATTAAAACAGTTTATACATAAGATATACAGATTGAACCTAAAATTAATAATGATTACAGTAACAAAAATAAATTAACATGGTAAAAAATCAAAACGAAACTAAGATAAAATTAAATTTATACATGCAAATAATATAGATAATACAATATTGTACAACATTGACAAAACTTAATTGAATATAATATTATTACTAAAACAAGATAAAGAATCGAAAAATATATCAGCATTATGCGTATTATTTATGAAACGAAGAGTACGATCAAGGGGGGATGCGAAACCATAGTTAGTTCTATGAAAATTATTTTTGAACTTTAAGCGTTGTCTTGTGTTATAAATGATGACACAACGATGGGGAGTAACGATAGAATATCAGGGGAATCAATAAAACCATTGAGTAATTTAAGTATAAACGATACATTATTAACATGGCGTCTGTCAGTTAAAGATTTTAAAATGTGTCTGTTCTTCCACAATTCGCTTTGAAATCGGGATGATTGAATTAGGGATGATTTTCCGAAATAAAATCAAACTTAGGCGTACTCAGAAATCAATATTTTATTTGACCCAGTCGGAGCGCTAATAGGTATGTTAGCAAAAAGAATGTCCGTGGAGCTCGTACTAGAAAATTACCCAAAATTATTCGGGTCTCGGGAGGTTAACGGACTGAATAACAACAATATAATAATATAACGATAACGTTTTATTTATACCGCGATTTTCGTGTAATTTACGAGGGCCGTCGTCAGAGTTTCGTCCGTCGGGCGTGTGATTTACGTAACGGATTTTATTTTGGCGGATGAAATGAAAAAAAAAAAAAAAACAAGAACAAAAACAAAAAAACAAAAAAAAAATGGGAAAAACAACAATCGTCCGTGAAAGACCGCTGCTATACAGGTTGGACCTCGTTGTCATCGCTATATTATTATTATTTTCTAGTCCGGAATTCATCGCGTCGTATTACCGCGGGTGTAAATTTGTCGGATAAAGCGCACACGAAGTACAATAATAATAATAATAATAATATAACGCGCTGGAACACATAATATATTATACATATATAATATTTTAGATACTCGTATAGTAATAATAATAATAATAGTGACGCCGCGATCGTGTAATAAATAATAGCGATTGTTGTTTCGACTATAATATGTATAATATAGTAGTATAGGTGTACACACGTAAAAAACAAAAAAAAGTGTGTGTTATTTTTTCTCGTCTCGTACGATATGATATATCACCACGCTCGCAGGCCCACTCTCGAAATAAAATTTAAACCACCATCGTGATAATATTAGAATACGTTTTATGGAAATCCGTATATTATATTATCCTAAAACGCGCCAAATTCCTAAGTATGCGTTTTGGATTGTGAGCAACAAATGGTGTAAACACGTGAAATTGATGTCTATTTTTTTTTTTTCGGTGTACAACTTTTCGTATGGAAATACTTGTCCAAAAATTTCGATCAGTAACTTTTTGAAACCGGATTCGCCTCTAGACAGTACTATAGAGAGGTCATTTTTAGAATTTGTCAATTCTTCAATTTTTTTTTTTGGAAAAAACTATCAAAAATTTTGACAAAAACGTCTCGGAAACCATCATTTTTCGATCCGAACTATATGAAAATTTAAACATAGTTATAAAATAATATAAGAAAGATTTTAGCGCAAGAAAATTTCGGAAATGTGAAAAAAAAATTTTGTACATTTTTCTAACATTTTTTTTCTCATTTATTTTTTATATTATTAACTTTCTTCGTTCAGAATCGCTTTCAATACACCCGTCAAGAGAATCCCACCCGTTATGCGAAGAACTCCCATCGTGCGAAATATGTCCGGCTTTTTTTTCTCGATACCTGCAGTCATGACCGAATTAAATAACGACACGCTGGGAGTAGGGGGGGCAGTGGCGTATTTGAGGGGAGGGCAATGGGTAGATCACCCCTCCTTGGGTATTTTTTTTTATAAAAAATATAGGTACACCTACCGTGAACCGTTTTTAAACAAAAAAGAAAAAGACGATTTTAGTTATTGGTTTATTTAATTAACTCGAGAAAATTGAATGTAAGTAATGAATCAAAAGCACGATGATTGTCAAAAATTTGGAAGACAAAGAAAACCAAAGCGTTATAACTGTAAAAAGACTATTTTAGGCTAAGATTTGAACGAATTACAAATTCGTTATAGGAGCTAAAAACGGATTTATAAAGCTGAGCTCGAACGATAATGTGACGTGTTATACCAGAAAAAAAAAACCATAGTCTAAGAGCATTTTTTAAAGTAAATTCTCTATTACGATACATTGACACAGTATACAGACAGAGAGCGCAACAATTATTATAATTTCTTAATAAATTAAAATACTTTTGTAGCTTACGTGAAGTTTTTTTATGCGTATATTGTGTGTCGAGTTATCAAATATTAACAAAAGCTATAGAAACGGATATAAATATTGTTATAACGTTAAACGCGAGAAAATGATGACCTTTAAATTTCCACTAAAGTCGAACTCAATAAAATCTCCAACATTAATTTTTGACATATTTCAAACACTTTTTTGCTCATTAATTATTTTTGCCTTTTCTTTATTTATTAGATAAGAAAGTAAAGTATAAACGAGAAAGCCGGACATATTTCGCACCACGGGCATTCTCCGGTCTTCGGGTCAGATACTCTTGGTGGGTGTGTTGAAAACGACGACTATTATTGTTCTTTATAATATTATCCAGAATCGTTTTGTCGAAGAAATGATTTATCACGTTTCTTTAAAATTCTACACGCCCACCAAGAGTACCAGACCCGAGGAGCCGAGTCCGGCTTTCTTGCTATACTATTTTTTTTTTTCTAATTCGAGCCCATCAGAACAAAAAGGACGATTTACAAGATTGACTGAACACGGTGAAGCGTCTCTGAAACAGTGGTCGAACGGGAACGTTAGCTGAGACATCATTGTAATGATACCGAAAAATCGTAATTTTTCTTACCGAATAACGTAGGAATGGGCTAGAACATAAATGTGTATGTGTGTGTGTGTGTGAGTATATATGTATTATAAACGATATTAGACTCGTATAATAGTGATGCCGCGCCGCAGTAATAAATAATAACGATTGTTATGATGTACTACTTCTTCTACTACTACTACTACTACTACTACTATTATACGCGTATAAATGTATATAAAAACAAAAAGTGTGTATGTTATTTTTTCTCTTTTGTAGATGCACACACACACACACATATAATATATTGTATAACGTACGTACAAGTGTGTGCGTGTGTGCGTGCTTATATAATATTACGTTATAATATTATAGCCGCGTATTTCAGAGTCGGACATCTATCTACCGGCTACGTATAATAATAATATTATACAGTTCTAGTTTATATTTTTATTTTCTCTCCGTCTCTTTTCGTTCAGTTCTTCCATCTCGGACCTTCAACAACTCTGTACACACACGTCCGAGTCATTTGTAGCCTGCAGCCGTGTGCCTCCTCCCCTCCCGCTTCACTCCTCCCGTACTTACCCTTCGACCATCACGCCCCCGTACCCACACGTTACTCTACGAGTACCCCACGTCTGCCGGGTACTACTTGTTGACGCGCGCGCGCGCTCACACATAGCAGCACATGCAGACTAGTATATAATTTGTTTTTAGATTAAAACCGAGAGATAATTATTATTATTGTTACGAAAAGCGCGCGCGTGGTCCGTCTGTTCAACACACAATACGAGTGTAGTATATAAAATACCTAAGGTATACGATTTACCTGAGTAGTATAGATACCTTCCCCCCCAACCATCGGGACGAGCATTGTATTTAACGCGTTCGAAAAACGAACTATTAATTTACGGAGGCGGCGGCGTACCTAACCGCGACTGCGCACAGAGTTTCATCCGAAACAATACGTTTTGGTGATACAGGGTGATTTTGGTTTTTTTTTTTAACGGGATCACCCCAATTTTTAGCTCTGCGCAATGCGGTAAATTTGATTTTTCCTTTTTTTTTTTTTTTTTTTTTTTTATCACACGCCGAACGAATACAGACGATGAGAGACGTTTAAAAGGCTCAGAAAAATGCCTTACAAAATCTATTTTGCTCGATACGTTATATAATCGTTCTCCTAGATGTATTGTTTTCATACATAATTCGGAATAGGTACTTATTTACACGAGATATCGTGGACGTTTTGTAAAAGGAAAGTCTGAGATTAAAATTATTGCGATATTTCTTAAAAAATATGATAACATAATATCAATACTATTTATTATGCACATAATTATTATACAATTCGCCCGTGAACACTCGCATGAAGGGCGGTAGGTCGTGATTACAATAAATAACCACTTTTAAAATCCCGAATTACGCGAAATACCGTTTTTCATATTTTATTTGTGACTCAATTTTGAATCTAATATTACCGTTTCAGGATTTATCAATCCCGTGTAAATCGTATAATATACTAAATTGTATCTTTTTCTTCGAAAAAAAAAAAAATATTTCATATTAATTCTAATTTTAAACGCCCACGAAAAAAAAAAAATAGTGAATAACGACTTTTGAAATTTTTTAAAGTCATTAGACATACTTATAATATAATAAAGGTAAGGTTTTATTACATTTTCAACACATTATTATAACAAGAATTGAAAATTTTATTAGAAAAATCCACATTTTCTACCCGAAAACAGAAGTATAATATCCCATACGTGTACTGACCCGAGCGCTTTTAAGAAAAGAAAAAATATTTCTATAAAAAGAAACATCAATGCGACACCACTAGTTTCGTCGCTTCACTCAGCATCCAAAATTATCGAAAGTTATTACCATAATGTTACAAAGAAAAAAACCATTTTCAAAAGGATTTCGAGTCACTAAGTTTTCTCATTTGTCTTCAACAATGCACTCGTTTACAGTCACAACGGATACGAACATAATATTGTATTGGTAAGCAGTTTCCAGATTTTTTTAGTACAATTAAGTCCTGTGTTATCCTCTTATGACGTCATGTGTGACTCATACGGAAATAGACCGATTAAGTTGGGATTTCAGTAATAATTTCAGCTATTTGTAATAGCTATTTATTGTAGAGGTAAACCACTCACTCGCTGAAAACGCAATATAATGATAATATCTTTTCTACGAATTTCCGAAATGACTTGTCCGCGTGCGAGAACGATCACGGGTTCAGAACGTGCTAAATAAATCATCCTGTATAATATGGAACAGAAAAAGGATGAAAAAAAAAAAAAAACAAAACACGACAGACGGTTGAGGCGGCGAAGGTTAAAATGACGAAAATTTCTCGCGCACACGTTACACATAGGTACTATATTATTATTATTACATGTGCCGAACCGTTTTCGTTATTGCTCCACCCGCCGACGAAGCTATTAATTATTTTTTACAACCGTCTACATGATGCGAGCCGCACACTAATAGGACGCCCTTTGTTTAGGGGATTTTTTTTTTTTTTTTGTTTTTTTTTTATTTTTTAACGGAATTCGCAATTCGACACGCGGCCGTCGGAGGGTAGGTGGGAATATTTTTCTAAACCGGCTGTGGCTGTGGCGGACCGGTTGGTTCGGATCGCACTCGTTAAAACTCCCACTCGGATAACAACAATAATTACTAAATAATATACCGATAATTAACGACCGAAGGTGGTCTGACGTGTCCCCCGCCGCCAAATGATTTGCGCCGCAGCTGTACGGCGGCGGGGTGAATATTACACCAAAAACAGTGTGAGCAGGGTTTGGCGGCGTACCTGTAGCACGTGAAGGGTGGGCATGAGGACCCTCTGTGCCTCTAGACGGTTTCTTTTTAGAGAAATCATGACGTGTATTTTTTTTTTTTTTTGAATACATGAAAACCAATAAAATATTAAATTTCCAACTTGATTTCTATATAATATCAGCATAACATTAACAAATATTATTTTTGAGTTTCTGAGTAAAGTAAAACTATTTGACACTGACGACGATGATGTTTGTTTATTAATATAGTAATAATTTTTTTCTTCCCGAAAAAGTTCTCACATAATGTGTCGGATGTTTCGGGTAGATAATTAGGTGCTTTAAATTTCAACACACCACGAAACTAATCAAAATGTTCACTGACAATTAAAATATATTAAAATATACATTTTTATACAAACTCGACATTAACTGACAACAACAATACCGTATTATATAATACCCGAGCTCTGTTCCGAATCGTTTAATTGAAAATATTATATATCTCTTCTTTAAAATTTACCATGTACTCACCACGAATATCCCGTTTCGAGGTTCGAACAATACCAATGGTGCGAATTATATCCAAATGAACAGACTAAACGGAAACCACTATTTTGCTTTTAACACATTTTCCGTTAATTTCCCTGGTCGAATTATCAATTTTTTTTTCCGAAATTTCATAAATTTTACAATGAATTTTACAACCACAAAATAGTTTGAAAAACAAATAACTCTACTGTATAAAAAAAAATATGTTTCCGAAACTCTGTAAGGAAAAAGGGGGTGTGAACCTACCCATCGTGAAACACATGACGTTTGGGAATTTCGCGAGCAAAGACTCCACCAAACCGAAGTTTTTGTTTGTAAACGTATTAATAATAATACTGTACGAATGTATTGCACGTGCTTATTGCAAACATGCTGACAAGCTGTTTGCTCGTTTTTTTTCTGTTTTTTCGTTTAATATCGGCTTAAACCCTCGTTTTATACTCATATATAAATCCCTATTTAATAATATAATACAATTCTAAAATCAGTTTTCGGTATTGCAAGCTGCCGCACATAATCGATTTTCGTTATCCCGCGAATACGATTATAAAATATATCAAACGATATACTAATCGAATAGTTACGGCTGACTTTGTACATTATAATACTGTTATTATAAATTCTAACTGTATATTATAGTGTAAGTTATTGTGATTTACTTATAACGTAGATTCGGTGAACCTTTAAATAGAACCGCGCGGAATATAGCCGAACATTAACTCTAACGAACGAACAAAACGACGACGAATAAGGCTAAAACTAATTGCTAAAAACAAATTAAATAACTAATAATAATTCACTGGCAATCAAAAAGCTACGATAAAACATTTTGGAAGTACCTGTTCGAATTTCGCGATGGAAAAATTAATCGATTGATATAAATCAGTGTTTCCCAAAGTGGACGATATTGCCCCCTTGGGGGCGCTAGAACTACCCAAGGGGGGCGATTGAGGGTCATAAAAAAGTTAACAGTGACTGTGTTCAACGTGAATTTTCATTCTCCAGTATCATCGTCGTGTAATGTTGTACGAATTAATAAATATGTGTGTAATCAAATTAATTGTCATTACCTACTTATTTATGCGTATTATAACTCATACTTAATAATAAATAAACGTTTTATATGATTCATTACTTTTTATCTGACCGGCTTTGTTTGGCTTCGAAAATATATAGACCAAAAAAAAGTTATTGAAAAGAAATAATACTACAATTAATTTTTGAGGGGGGGTGACGGTGGGAGATTTTCTAACGCCAAATGGGGCGTTGCATGAAAAAAGTTTGGGAAACACTGATATAAATGAAAACACGTCGACTTCATTGTCATAGTGATAAAATTGCATTGAACTTATATTCGAAAATCGCACGTGTAGAAGTTAAACAAATTAAAAAAAGGGAATTTCGATGCTCGTAAAAAATTAGATTTAATCCAAAATAAAACACAAAAACATTTTCTGTGTGTCTCTAAGAAAACCGCCGAGGAAATCGATACGAGAGTTCAAGCGAAAATGTCAAATTTTAATCGTGACAAACGTTTTGGCGCGTTTAAAAATGTCAACGGTATTTTGTTCAGGTAACAAAACCGCAAACTCGTGATTTCTTAATAGTCGTATGAACTTAAAGTGTAATTATTATTATTCGTCGTAGAAATTACTCCAATATTTATTCTAATATTATATTCGGTTGAAAAACACAAATATGACTAATGAAACGGAAGTTTCAGCAAACAATATATTTTATATCTGGATTTCGCGAATAAAAACTTGAGTTCCGAAAAGATTATGTGTACTCACTTGTTTGCGCCGTTATCTAATTTGAAAATATTTATAACATTTTAATGCGAATCCTCGCATTTCTTTTTTTTTTTTTTTTTTTTTTTTTGTCAATATAATATCGTACTCTATAACTTTATTGCACTACACCGCGCCATCCGCCAGTTCCTCGAATGTGACGAATTAATGTTTTCCATTTTGAAATTATAATTTTTAATTGGTTTTTTTCCAAGAACCGACTCGGTTTTCCATATACTCGTTTTACGAGTAGGTACTTAATGAAACTCGAGGAGCACGTGCTCTGTAAAAGTTTCTTCATTTCGCCGGTGACAGTCAATATTAATACATAAAATATACTACTGCACATTAATGAAATACCCACTACAACGATGAAATGTACACTATATATGCGTGTAATATTATATCGAGAAGGGAAAATGAAAAAAAAATACAGTATATATATACGAGGTGTGTTTAAAAAATATCCAGACTAAAATTCTCGCATAAAAACATTCGATGCTATCGTTAATATTAATGTACCAAAATGAACTGGAGATAATTTTCACTATTTTAGTATGCTCTCAAAGGTCTTGCGACTTTTGAAAATATCTTTATATTATGTGCACCAAAGTCATGACCTTTGGTTCGTTTACCGTTTTGGATGAGGTCAATTTGCTACGTCTACCATTGCAATGATTGGTGTTCAGTTTTCCATCTAAATAGTTGATTCTACTTGGATCAGTAGAAATTGTATTTTCTTAGTTCTAAACGCGCCCCAGTCGGTCCTCCGTTAACAATCGTGCCATTAATTTCGAATTTTTATAAATTAATAAATTAATTAATTTCACGCACGATTTATCTATCAAAAATTGAACGATAAGAACTAATTGATACACCAACTTTATTGTCTACTTTGCTAACAGTCGATCATTTCTAGCTTTTTTTTCTCCAATACGAGCAATAATTTAATCTGTATTCGATGTTGATTGATGCCCAGAATGATGTGCATCATCTGCAATAGATACGCAACGTTCTTTTAAATGTTCGTACTGGTCAAAAGTTACATAGCAACTAAATGAAATATTAGAAAAAGCAAATTTTATCAATTCAAAACCTATCATAGCAGTTTTTCGATTTTAAAACGAAATCGGATTGAAAAAAAATAAAAATATTCATTGTGAAATTGTGGACTTATAAAACATGTCTAAATTTGAAAACGCACTGTCAATGATTCATTAGAAATAACAACAAAATATTACACACGCAAATACTGGAAATTATCTATAGTTCTTTTATGTATAATAATATTAATGATAACATTAAAAGTTTTTTTTTTTTTAATTTAGTACATTTTGAACACACTTCGTACTTCGCACCATGGGTATTCTTCGCAACTCGAGTGAAAAGCTCTTGGCGGATGTGTTGAATTTTAAAGAAACGATAAGTCATTTATTCAAAAAAAAAAAAAAATCTATTCTGAATGGAGCTAACATACTCACTTTTGTGTGATCGTACATTGATCTTACATATTAAACTAATATACATGCATTGTGCTTAAATGGTGCTTAAATATTATTTTGTTACATTATAACGTTTACGAAAAAGGAAAAGTGATTTTTTTCATATTATATTCCCTTACTCCTAAATCCTAATTGAATATTCCATAAATAATTTTAAATTACAATAAAATTTTAGAATCATAATAAAATAAATAAAACATAATCAGTACTAATGTCTATTAGTAACATACCCTTTGATCAAAATCTGCGCGCGTTTACAATGCAACGCGGTTTACAAAAATAAATAATGTTTATCCGTTATCATCTCCGCCACCTTACGAGTAGGCAATTAAGTTTACAAACATGCTAATGGTATTGCGAGGGCGACTAATGCTGGGAGAAACCATTTAGCCAAGGGTACAAGAAAATTTCAGTCGGAACATATTATTCGCACGGATCGACCCAAGAAACCCCCTCTCTCTATAATTGTTATTTCTGTTTTATTTATAGTTTTAATTTAACTTTGTTATTTTGTTAACATTACAGTTATTCCTATTAGTTTTCCGAGTTTTCGACTAAATTTCTTAAATCGGTTTCATGGAAATCTAGTAAACGGTGTACCTAATTGTTCTAATTAAATTTCTTGGTATTCTTTGCTTACCTTTAGTAAAAAAAAAAAAAAAAAAAAAATGTTGATAAGTTTTAAAAATTGCTTCTCTAATGAACAAAATTTGTAAACCTTGTTTATACATATTGATCCGAGCACTTTTTCGAGTAGAAAAAATCGTTTCATAAAAAATTAATTCAAATAAGCAGTAGTTGTTGATTGTAAAACCACTAACTTCTTTGCTCCGCTCATAATCTTAAACCGGTCAATACTCTCCATGTTTCTATCGTTTGTAAGGCTTCCTATTCTTTAAATACACGATATTATTTATTTACTCGATGGTGAAATGTCACGTTTAAAAAAGTCCAAATGGGACGATTGTCTGGGGCAGCAGTATTTTCACGTGGTGTATCAAAAGTGTACTAAAAATAAAACGAGAAATATGGTACTTAAAAGAGAGTACGAATTTTTCCAAAATTGTCCATATAATATGCTTTTACTCCTGCTCCAGATGAAAAAATTTAGCAACGTGGCTCTGGACAGAAAAACGAACTGCTACCGTTTTTTGCGAGAATAAAATGTGTTATAGACACGAGAATCATAGCGATTTGTAGTACAGAAATGTTGGATGCCATTAGAATTACATTGACGTAAAATTAAAAGTTAAAACGATGATGATAATATTATTATCATCGATTTAATTTATTTTAATTATAAATGGTAAAATCGAAGAAAAAGACAATATTATAATAAGTTACAAAATTATAAATTAATCCTTTTCGTACACGATATGTAGTTTTTGCACATTATTTAATGTCTCTTCCCTTGACATGATCGCCACTGAGCCTACGTAAGGCCACTGTAGGTCAACCACCCCCCCCCCCACACACACACATTATTTCAGACTTCAAAATCGAATCTATCTCAAAATCTCACCCGTTCGCAGTGCATTCATTGGTTTTAGCCATTGAATGCAATATTACTATTCGCCGAGACAGAAAAACGCTGCGATTTTCCAGCCGCTCTACAACAGGATAATCGCCTTTCAGTTTGCTCTCGACGTTCGTTGGAAAATTTATCGGTCTCTTGTGTAAACCGTTGTCGTACGTACGTATACAGTAATCGTTTATCTAATCGTCTCAGTGTCCCAAACGGTCGCGTCAAAAAGACTCGGTGGTCGATAAAAATCGCCTTCGAACAAAAGCTATTTATTTATTTATTTATTTATTTTTTTTTTTTTTGATTCGTTTTGTTCCTTGTACAATGGATTATTGTCCATGGGTACAATAATAACGCCGTTGGAGATTTCGTGTGAAGACGCGTCTAAATAGTGGCGAACAAGAGAATTGTAATTTATCATTTATCAACATTGTATTATTACTACACTCTGCGCAAGCGTAAACATTTTTATATTTTTTTAGCTCTTTTAAACGGAGCGAAAAATGTTTAGGTTTTTATTTTAATTTTTCTTTTCTTTTTTTTTTTTATGTCTGTCATCACTCATCACAATTCGCGGTATGCCTAATAAAAACTTTTCCAAAAGTTTCTGCCAGAAACTTTACCGAACAAAAATATCTAGTGCTTTTAAGAAGTCAAACACTATACGTATTTATGCTAAATTTAAAATATTTTTAAGAAATTGTATGATGTTCGATTCCGAGCGAAGCGAAGAAGCTAGGGTTTTTACAATGACACGATAAAACATGTATATACATATTTATTTACTCAATATATTTACTAAGTTTTTGAATTTCTAACAAAAACCAAATTTGTATTTCGAAATAAGTCTCCAATCAATGTTATGAGAATATTTTCACTCAAAACAAAAATCTACTCGGTCGGGATTCTTAGTGAAAAGTTTGTTTTTATTTTTAATTTTATAAACATTACAAAAATGGTATTTATGCAGGCGGCAATAATGTTATCATAGTAAAATATACTAAATTAAAAAACCGAACCGTGTTCCAAACAAACGTCATAATCAGTGTTCTTGATCACGACTCGTATTTTCTAAAACGGTCGTTATGATCGCAATAATTATAAAACTATACAACCGTTATTTAGCTTAATCTTTTAACGTGTTCATGATTTTGAATTTTCGTTATTGTTAAGTTTTTTATTTTTTTGAATTTTAAAATTTTCATTGGTTTTTTTCTATAAGGTCTACAAACATAAAAAAAAAAGCCGGACATACTTCGCACGATGGGTGTACTTCGCACGACGGGTGGTATTCTCTTGACGGACGAATTAAATTTTAAAGAAACGATAAATCATTTCTTCAGTAAAACGATTCTGAACGAAGGAAGTTAATA
>JAIPRM010004774.1:0-22102 GCA_025469315.1 Stegophylla sp. TES_Ste_2020 | reverse complement strand
CGAAAAATTAACGAAAAACGGCAAAATTTGCAGTTACCGGCATTTTCGTAAAATTGAAAATTTATTTTTACCATAACTTCTACAATAATGGAGTTAGAAACTTGAAACTTTCACCAACTACTAAAAACGGTAAAAAAAAATTTTCTAACAATATCAAAATGATTTGGTCAATTTTGAGTTAAGTACGGCATTTTGAAAATTTCAATAAAATTAAAATATGCAAAATATGCAATAAAATTTTTGATTTTTGATATTAAGACTTGAAATTTTAATATGATCTTACTGGCATATGTGTCTAATTGATCTGAAAAAATCTCAAAAATCGTTAGTCAACTTTTTTTTTTATACCCGTTTGAAGTTAGAATTTCTACTGAATTCGTTAGTTTTACATAATTTTCAAGAAAAACTAGTGTCACAATGTTTATAAAACACTATTGAGTTAGTTTCTCATTTTTTTCTTAGTTTCCTTATTTTTGAAAAAAACTATTGAAATTTTTTTTAAAAATAATCTTTCTTAAGTAGCAATCGGAGCTAATATCTCATTAATAAATTTCCAGGTAGACATTTTGAGATGGAAAGGGATGTCCTAAGGGGTTTAAACTTTCTCCAATTCTGCTCATAGGTTTTTTATAAACTGAGTCTAACTAAGTTTTTAAAAAGCTCAAATGGTTAATAGTATTAGGTTTTTTTTTTTAGGATATAATAGAACTTATCAGACAAGTAAGATAATACACCTACTATTACTTTCTCTAAAGAAACATCTCTATAAAAAATGTCATCAACAAGTGATGAAAGTGAGTCTGGCTCAATGTCTAAGAAAAATAAAGTTAAAGGAATAAAACGGTAATTTATTTAGTACATAATTAAGGAAACAGATTTTTTCATTAATTAATAATTATAATTTATTTTATTTTGTTAAAATAGCAAATTGATTAAATTGATTACATTAACTTCTTCTGACGATTCAGATTCATCCTCAAAGTATTTAAAAAAAAAACAAAAAAAAAATGTCAATGGTATTAGTTCAATATTTGATACAATAAGTTCAGTGAGTAATAGTAGTTCTGATGAAGACTCATATAATGGCACTATCAACAAATATGAACAAATGTAAGTAGTTCAATAAATTTATTTTTAAATATTGACTGTAGAACATGTATTTATATGTGTGGAAGTTATAATTTTTTTAAAACTGTAACAAAAAAGTGAGTACTAATATTCAGTAGAAATTAACACATTGGGTGGGTCTTCCCTGCCCAGTTTTCAATGGTAGATGTAATAATTGCTCTAAAAATCGAATCAGTAGTTCATGTTCTAAAAATGTACTATGTCAAGTTTATAAGTGTGCTTTTTCATTATCATATATTCCACTATATCCTAGCACTTCAGCCATTTTAACTATGCAATTTCTGGTTAGTGCTCATCAACATTCCACTACCATTTTAGAGATTTTCTGAATTTTATTTAACTGATTGCTTATTGCTTAAGAAGGTGATATTTATTCATCTTATCGTATCAAGTTTTTGATCACTTCCCGAAATAGCCATAACTTCAATCTGAAAAACTCTTAAATACAATATATAGGAGTATACTGAGACTGATTTGAAGTTTCTTGCTTTAAGTTCCACCTTCCATCTTTCTGCCATTTTGAATCAATCTACACAGATTAAAAAAATAATATAATTTTGGTCTCGCTATTTCATTTTTTCATTTGAGAAATTTCTACCTCTTAGGGATTTATTCATGAAATAAGGCATTGATTTAATGAAATTGGTAAATCAGATTAACTGATTTTGTGTCTTTCTGAATTAATCTTTTGTCTTATGACCTAAATATTCTTTTCATTAGATTGTTTATAATAATAAAATTGTTAATGATTATTTCATCTTGAAAATTCCATTTATTTATCATAAATTATTGAAATTTCATAAATTATTATATAGTGTCATATACTCTGATTTGTTGATTTAAAGATATCTAGTTACGCGAAAAACATAGGTTAATGTAATAACATATTTTATGTATTAAATGACATATTAAATGTATTAATATCTATGTTATTTTGTAGTTTTTTTTTATATTGAATAAATTAGTAAAATGTTGTATTTTTGCAGTAAACAGCTTCCTAGTAATGATTCAGATGAAACTAATAGAAGCTCTAGTGATCATAGAATTATATCCAACACTATTACTGTAAGTAATAAAATATACAATTTTATAATAAAGTGTTGTATAGTTAAATAACAAATATATATTATAAAATACATATTTGTACACAATGACAATTTAAATATGTTAAAAATTAGCTGGAGAACTCTTTAAATTCCCATTTTATTCAATTGATAGTTTTAATATGTCTTAAACTATAAAACATTATAACGAAGGTTGGGAGTTTGGTGCAATGTCATTTTTAAATTGCGTTTATTTTTCTGTTTTACCAAATTCATTTGTTGCATATGAAAATTATTGTTTTTTTTTACGTAAATCTTAACTTTTTATTTAAAAAACGTCTTATCACAAAACTAACTGTTACAATTTATAAATTAGGTATAAAATAAAGTCAAATCCAAATGGAGCTATATGTGACTGAAGGAAATATACGATGTCCATATTATATACAAAATACCATTAATATGTGATAATTAAGCGGTACAATTTTTTTACACATATCTCAAAAACTTTTACAATGTTTTGCAAATTTTGATTTTCAGAATTTCAATTGTTTTTGTACCACCTTAATGCACAGATTATCAAATGGACATCATCATATTCTCTACAGTTTATTTAGAAAAGTTATAAAACTAAAATAATATAATTTAATTAGATTTTTTGATTTATTTTGGTTCCAAATATGTTCTAAATAATTTCTTAAAATATATTTACATATTCATTTTTTATTTTAAAGTATGAATAATTTTTAAGCTAATGGAATAACATGTATTTTTTTTCATATCTAGACGCCAAAAAAGGGACGAAAAAATATACATCAATTAAAAAAAAAAGTTGAACTCTGTCAATTAACGTTAAATACATTAGATGAAGAAAAAGAGAGTAAATTTCGCATTGAAAAACGTCAACAGCTAGTAAGTACAAAAATATTGTGTTCAATGTATTATTATATTGGAATAAAGATTAATAAATTTAATTGATTTAGTACAATCAAATATTTGTCTCACCAAAATCAACAGAATCTTGTCAAAAATTAGTATTAGATTTTGATCCGAAAACAAAGAAGGAAATTATAGTTGTTCACCCAGATCTTGTGAAATTCCTCAAACCACATCAAGTAAGACTAAAAAATTTTAAAAAAAAGTATTTATTTTTGTGTTATTGTAATTACTTATTTACAGAAATTCAGATTTTTTTCTACTGAATGTATTTTTATGTTTTTAACTATATATAGAAATGTATTAAAATTTTTAGATTGAAGGAGTAAAATTTCTATGGGATTCAGTGTTTGAATCATTGGCTCAAGTTAAAACCCATAAAGGAAGTGGTGCAATTATTGCTCATTGTATGGGTTTAGGTAAAACTCTACAAGTATGTGAAGAATCTAAATTTTAAATTTAATATAAATTGTTACTTTGAAGTTAAATTTTGTTAATTAATATTAAGTAATGTAAATACATTTTGAATATAAAATAAGGAGTATATTAATTAAAATTTTTGTATTTTTCCGTTTTCTCGATTATCATCAAATGTCATGTCAGGTTATTTTACTGGGTATTTGGTCGACTCGCTATGCTCGTCGAAGTTTTTGTTTCACTTCGCACATAAAAAAAATGTTTCGGATTGCTGTTCAACGTAGGGACATTTCGGCTTGATAATCGACTTACTATATGAAATGGACAGGACCAAATTGTGTAATTAACAAAAAATTGAATATTTTTTTGCGTAGAATGAAACGCAGTCGACCAAACATCTAGTAAATTAACCTGCGCTTTTAAACCGCATATCAAGATAACTGAATTGTGACTGGTTAGTAGTCATGACAATAGACATGTAGTTGGTATAATAGTATTAATCTTCTGTAATCGAGATAATGAAAAAGTATCAACATTTTTATGGTTTTAATGATATTCCAATATTATAATATGAGTATTGCGTTTAAAATGAAGAATTAAATTTAGAATTTATGTTTTTAAAAT
Source organism: Stegophylla sp. TES_Ste_2020 (assembly GCA_025469315.1). Taxonomy (NCBI): domain Eukaryota; kingdom Metazoa; phylum Arthropoda; class Insecta; order Hemiptera; family Aphididae; genus Stegophylla; species Stegophylla sp. TES_Ste_2020. The sequence continues at coordinate 17,954 of JAIPRM010004774.1, read as the reverse complement.
TATTAACAGAGTAAAAAAATATTAACTAAATTCAGTCTTATTATAATATGTGACTAAATTGTTAAATTACTTCACAATACTATAATATCGTAATAATGCATTAATTTATTCCTAATAAACACTTCGATACATCTCAATAGGCATGCTTATGATTAAGAATTAATATAATAGTAGTCTTATTATTTATATCCTCATAAAGTGTCGGTCACAAACAGTGAGCCAAAAAGTTAATAGACAGTATTAATAGTGTCACAGTAATCTGACAAAATATGTGAGCATGGAACATAGTCGGATTGTTAAAAATACTATTTATTAATTAATATTTCATGTATAAATAAATGTGTTTCAAATATTTTTTGATATTGCATTATTTTATAGTACTGCATATCAAAAATTTACTAACAACCATTACTTTATATTTATAATCATACATTTATCTACGGAAATTTAATTTTTGCTATATTTAACTTGAAAAGTATTGTAATAACATAGAGTCCCTCTCTTAATAAAGTCTAAAATATTGATCATACTAAATGGCCATATTACATATACCTATAAATTATGATGTAAGCTATAGTTAGTATCCTATTGTTTTTTTAATCTTACCTTTTCAAAATAAAATTCTTTAATGTTCTATTAAATATGAACCACTTTTTCTTATCCACTTGTGATTAATATATTATTATATTTTTCAGATTGTTACATTAATTCATACTTTATTTAAACATCCAGAACTAGGTATTAAAACTATTTTAATTATTACTCCCTATGCAACAATTAAAAATTGGTTTGTAGAATTTCAAAAATGGCTTAGTAATATTAATGAAAAACAAAACTTTTTTGTACTTAATTTTAATGAGTAAGAATATTATACTCTATATGATTTCTTAATTTAACAAAACTCACATTTTAATGTTATTAACATAACATAATTTTTAGATCAAAAGCTTATAAAGATAGAAGAAAGATTATTGAAGAATGGCGAAGTCACTACGGTGTATTAATTACAAGTTACCAGTTGTATAAAACAATTGTAAATTTTAAAACCATTGATAAATACCCTGGCATCTTAGAAGGACTTGTTGATCCAGGACCAGATGTGGTGATATGTGATGAAGGTCATTTATTGAAAAATCATGCAACTGCTACTTCAAAGTCAATTAATTGTATAAAAACACTTCGAAGAATAGTACTGACAGGAACACCATTACAAAATAATTTAAAAGAATGTAATTAAACAGGCCATTTAATACCAATAATATTTTTAAATTTAATTAAAAAAAAACAGATAGTTTTTACATTTAAATAATGTAAAATTAAAGGAATATAGGTATTGCTATTAAATAATATATATATAAGTTAGACAGAATTTATTGAATCATAAAATATGTTTAAATTATTTTATAATTATTTAAAATAAAATAATTCTAAAACCTTGAAATTTTCATCAATTTTTATGTTATAAAAATAACACATTTTTCCGAAAAGAAAAATGGAAAAATACTTTTTACGAACTAATACAAAAGAATTTAAATTTTATGTAATTGTCAATTTTCACTTTAATAATTTGTTAAATATTTTATATTTTGTTTTCATGATTTATTTATTTATATTTTTATTGAAATATAAAATATAGATTAAATCATAGATAACCTAATTTTGCACAGAATCGTTTTCTAAAATGCAATGATTTTATTGGTGAAGTGGCTTTTATAAAATGCTTTGTTATAATTAAGGTCTGGATTTAAATTCTCTAAAAATTATTGAATAATGCTATAATAACCTATCAAAAATTCCCTAAAAAAAGGTCCTATATAATGTTATTTATTTTATTATTTGCCGTTTGCAGAATCCAGACGACCATTAGTATACATAAGGTACATACATTATAGCAGTTATAGAGATTTATAGTTATTTTTAAGAAAAAACCCGAAAAACATGGCTAATATTTTTAATTAGCTAAATCTAAATTATTGAGAGTTATTATTTACTGATATTATTTATTCAAATAGCAAGTGTATTATTCAAATATGCATTAAAATGAATAAGTTGATCAAAAATGTTAAAATATGCTTTAATAATGAAAAAACAACAAACAAACAAAGTTTCAGTTTTGAGATCTCTGTCACATGAAAAAAGTTGTGTACTTAGAAAGCATTTCTTAAGATCATTCACAAATATATGCAATTTGCATTGACATCCAGGCCATAGTTATGACTATTTATTTAATCTATAAAATTAAAAATGAAATTTTGGAGTTTATTTATTATTTATTAAAGAAAAAAGTCAATTTACTGAGTAAAAAAAGTTTACCTTAAAAATAATAATTGAATTTGTTAACTCTGTCTTCAAATTAACTTTGGTATATATTTGAATACAAAATATCAATACTGTATCAATATACAATTTATTGTTCTAATTTTAGATTCTGAACATAGTGAAGAAGCTTATGTCTTTACAATGATGTTTATTTTTTTTTTTTTTTTTCTTCTCTGTAAACACTTTTTCGTGTAGAACCACTGGTCCAAAAGTTTCGATCAATAACTTTATGGATCCAAAATCGGATCTAGTTGGTACTTTTGAGAGGTCATTTTTCAAATTTCTCAATATTTTTTTTAATAATGCGAAAAAAATGAAAAAAAATTTTCAAAAAACGGCAAAATTGTCACATATTACACGGACCGCCATGTATTAATACACTATTATATGTATATGTATACATGTATATTGTATATGTATATGTTTACACTATTAAATAACAGTATCTAACCTACTATTTTATATTTATATTATTAACTTCCTTCCTTTTTACAATGATGTTTATTTTTTGTGCTATTAATTTGAGGGGCAGAACCTGTGTGGGCAGGGGCGAATAGACAAAAATACATTAAATAAACATTGACTTTATACTTTTCTTTTTACTTTTTTAAAATTCGTAGGAGGCACGTCGCTTCCCCTAGTAAATCTACATCATAGAAATCTGTAGTTGTATAGAGTATACTTTTTAATTTTATTGTTTTATTCACTTAATATCATATTTTGTTTCATGTAATACATTTTAGTGTATATTTCAATAATACATAAATTGAATAAATGCATGCATATTTCGTACGTTTTAGTGCATATAATTCCGGGTCTGATATTTGTTTTCTTATATTATTAACTTCCTTCGTTCAGAATCGCTTTACTGAAGAAATGATTTATCGTTTCTTTAAAATTTAATACGCCCGTCAAGAGAATACAACCCGTCGTGCAAAGTACACCCATCGTGCGAAGAATGTCCGGCTTTTTTAATAATAATTACGTTTTTTTTTTACAGATCATTGTATGGTTGATTTTATCCGGCCAAATTTATTAGGATCCATTATAGAGTTCAGTAACCGTTTTATAGGCCCAATCACTAATGGTCAGTACTCTGATTCCACTCCATTAGATGTTCAATTGATGAAGAAAAGATCACATGTATTGCATAGAATTCTTGAAGGATTTGTTCAGGTAATTTAATTTTAAAAATATTTAAATAAAGTTTATTGTATACCTAATTAATTTATCACAAATCACAATATGGTAAAATATAATAATATAATCAGTATCAGTAATATATGTTATAATCTATTATTCTAAAAAAAAAATAAGATTTTGATTTTTTCCCAACCATAGTCCATGCAAGTTATTGAACAATTTATTATTTATATTTTGATCACTCTATAATTAATTGTTAACTGAATAAAGAAAATTATTATCTGATATTATATATTATTAAAGAAAATGAAAATGTTTAAGTTTTATATGAAAATCGTTTAAATATGCAGATACTTTGTGAAGTGTAAGTCAGTAGTCTTAAATCTTCTGCCCTCAATATAAATATATTTTGTAATAAATGTACAAAAATATTTATATATATATTTTTTTTTAACCTTTTTTTTTTTCGCTTTTAAGCATCATAGGATAATTATTATATGACGTCTGTGGTGTTTATATTTACACAAATTATTAGTAAATTTCCGACAAAATATTAGAAATGGGTAAATCTAATATATGAAGGTAAAATATACCATGTGTGTTTCTGTAGAGAATATAGGTGCTGTCTTACACTGTAACTGTGATGAGTGTTTTGTAGTACTCGCTATTGGTTTGTTGGTTAAATTGTTGTCTATTTAACTATTAAAGTATACAATTTAATAAAAAGTTACAGTTAAAAAAAGCCGTACATGCTTTGCACGATGGGTGTACTTCGCACGACGGGTGGTATTCTCTTGACGGGTGTATTAAATTTTAAATAAACGATAAATCATTTCTTCAGTAAAACGATTCTGAACGAAGGAAATTAATAATAATAAAAAAAAAATTTTCAAAAAATTTTCAAATTTGTTTTTCACATTTTTAAAATTTTCTTGCGCCAAAATCTTTTTTACATTATTTTCTATCTATGTTTAAATTTTCATAAAATTCGGATCAAAAAATGATGGTTTCCGAGTTGTTTTTGTCAAATTTTGGGTGGTTTTTTCCAAAAAAAAAAATTGAATAATTGAGAAATTCAAAAAATGACCTCTCTAAATACAAAAGTACAATCTAGAGGCAAATCCGGTTTCAAAAATTTATTGATCGAATTTTTTGGACAAGTATTTCTATACGAAAAGTTGTACCCAGAAAAAAAAATTATTAAAAAAAAAAAAAAAAAAAAAAACATTATTGTAAAAACACCAGCTTCTTCACTTCATTCAGATTCTAAAAAAAAAAAAAATGAACCTTTTCATATTTTTATTATTTTAATTCTTTTTCTATATTTCCTAGATATCAAGTTTCAAGTGCAACTCAAAATTTAAAATATATGCCTAATGGATTAAGATTTTTTTCGTTTTTATTTTTAAATTTTGTTAAGTTTCTGTTTATTATATTTTTTCAACTGTAATTTGAAATAACAATAAGTAATACAAATGATTTCTATGTTTATATTTTTATAAATAATTTCAATAGTAGTAAATATAATAAAAGTAACTAAGTAATAATGCATTAAGGTAAATGAATATTGTTTTTATATATGCCTTTTTTTGTCTTCAATTTTATGTATATAAGTAAAAAAAGTCATTGACATTCTGGCCAGCGAATTTTATTGTTTCAAGTATTTGGTCAATAGGTAATTTGAGTTTGAGACCACTGGTCTAAGTTATTTTTTTGTAGAAAAAGACAGAGAAAGGAGGGTTATTAAGTTTTAAATTTTTTATTGAAATTATTGAATTGAAGTTCAAGTTAATATATCTTATTACATTTTGAATTTGAATTGTTTGATTTTTAGATAGTTTTTCAAATTTGGCAACTTTCTTGTGCATTAATTATGTAATATTATTGATAATAATATTACATTTTTTCATTCACCTAATTCAACAAATAAATTTGAATTAAGCACGTAATTTGATACATTTTTATTCTAAAAGTATTTATATAATACCTTGTTCAGTAAACAAGTCAGTTTTTAAAAAAAAATGTATTCTACTAATATTATATCATATTCAAACATAGTGGATTTTTTTTTTTTTTTTGTAGAGATTTGATTACAGTGTTCTTACTCCTTTTCTACCTCCTAAACATGAATATGTTATTTATTTGAAACTATCTGATATACAAATAGAATTGTACCAGCATTTTTTAGATAACTATAGACAATTGGATTTGTTTACAAATCACCATATGCTACAAATGATTTGGACTCATCCTAAATTATTAGAGTTTTACTCTAAGCGAACAGAAATAAAAATTGAAGTAAAAAACGACATTTTATTTTATAAATTATGATAAAGTTATTAAAATATTTTGTATGTTTTAGAAACAAAAATTAAATGAATCGGAAGCAAGCTTTTTTGATGATATCATGAGTATTAGTTGTTTTAATTCAATAGATGCTGAGGGTAAGTTTGGATCAAGTTTTTGTTAGGTTGTATTTAATTCTAAGGGTTTTGTTCTAACAAAAACATTAAAATATAATTTTCTAAAAATTTAGTTATTTTATTAATTTTATAGATGAACAAATTCCAGTTCAACTAAAAGAACCAATTAGACCTAGGGGTCCAAAAATTGATATCAACTGGTGGAGATCACTAGTGTTGAAGAAAGATCTGGATTCTCTGCACTCATATTCCAAGTTCCTATTTGCCTTTTCAATTCTTAAAGAATGCCAAGAAATAGGTGACAAAGTGTTAGTATAACTGTATATAATTTAAAGTATCAGGAAAGAATGCAATAATAAGTTGATTAGATATTTCTTTCTTTTTGCAAATATTTCTTATAACATAACCTCTTATTAATGAATATTATTTAACTATGTAATATATAACGATTTGAATGTATAATATGTGAAATACTAATAAATTAAATCAAAATTTCATTGTTACGAGTACTAACCATTTTTCTTCTGGTATTTTTAATGGAACAAGAAAGTTGGAACTCAAGAAATCTATTGAGTAATTTCAGATAAATATATTTTTTAAATTAATAAAACAAATACATAATTACCAGCCTAAGAAAAAAAGGAAAGCGGATGTATTTCACACTACGGATATTCTACGCTCTTTGGGTGAAATACACTCTTGGTGGTTTGTAGAATTTTAAAGAAATGATTAATAATTTCTTTAATAAGATAATTCTGGACGAAGAAAGATATTAATATAAAGAACAATTTTTAATACATTCATAAATAGTATATGATTCGTAGAGCGAAGAATATCCGTGGTGCGAAGTATGTCCAGCTTTCTAGTTTTTACTTTATTTTGCTTTTTTTATCTAATAAATAAAGAATGAGAAAAAAACCAATAAGAAAATAAAGTGTAAAAAAATGTCCAAAATTTTTTTTAGCCTTTCTATATTTTCATATACGCCAAAATATTTCTCATATTCTTGTGTATATATATTTAAATTTTTATAAACTTTGGATCAAAAAATGATGTATCCGAGACTTTTTTTGTCTTTTTTGGGAATTTTCCCCCCAAAAGAATAATTTAAAGACTTGAGAAATTCAAAAAATGACTTCTTTAAAGTGTACCAACTAGTAGTGAATCCAGTATTGAAAAACTTTTTGATTGAGAATTTTGAATAAATAGGTCCATACAGAACTGTTCATAGAAAAAAAAAAAACATTGTAAAGACACTAAATAGATATCATTTTAGAGTATTATAATATGCTACATATTATGCTCCGTTCTTGAACAAATATACGATATTGGGAAGGTTCTGCTTTTTAGAGGTGTCCTTTAGGGTAGCTTTTACTGTGATATATATATATATATATAGCTATAGAAGCAAATTTTTTTTTTTTTAATTTAATTATTCGTGGATGAATATTTTACAATAATTATGTCCATTTTTTTTTTCTTGTCAATAACATATTTTTATATTATGAAAGTAATCCAAAATTTTCAACTAGCAACTTTTTGAATCAGATTATACTATGAGGTAATCTAATGATATTCTCAAAATTTGCCAAAATTAGGTAAAGTAAACTAAAATTTGATAAAAACGCCTTTAAAACTTTTTTTTTCTTCGCGCTAATTTAATTATAGATTGAAAATAATATAAAGAATATTTTGGAGAGAGAAAATTATTAATATATGATTTTTTTTTCTAACACTTTTCCCCATCAATACTGTTTTTCTGTTCTCAGTTAATTGTAGATATATAAAACTGATTAAGTAAAAAATACTTATTTTTTTTTTTTTTTTTAATAATTATGTAGTTTTCTTATTTTTAATATTATATAATATAAAGAAGAATAATAGTCGTAATTTCAATACACCCACCAAAAAATCTCTATGTAACCGCGGTTAAAATTTCATAAATATTAGCTGTTTGAGTTATTTTTTACAAGCATTTAAATTCATAGTTACAATTAATATTACTTATTACGGATAATGCAAAAAAATATAAAAATTTTTTTTGTTATTATTTCATAGTTTTTGTAATTGTAACGTTTTTGTGGTCTATAGTTTCAAATAAGCTTATATATATTATATAGATACACTCTTAAATATTCCATTAAAATGATCCATTTGACTGTTCTAGCAAACTTGAAGTGCTCTAAAGAGCTCATTATGGATACTGTATTTTTAGAAAACAATTATTGTATATCAACCTATATTGTATATGTTATTCATGTACAACTAGGATGAACAACTTAAGATATCAGAAGACAAATGTTTAGACTTCTATAATCTAATGGACTCATTTAAATATATTCTTTGTATTTATTTATTTGTTTATATTTACAACTTGTTTAATGTGAGATTTGAATATTTACAAATAATAATTCAGTAAAATCAACATCTATTTTTGTAGTTGAATAACATAATAGATGTCCTATGCTTTCCTTTGATTTAATATGCTTTATAACAAAAAATATACATTCACATAATATTATATATTATATATACGTAGTTCCAAACATGGATAATATTTAGTGTAAACATTCGCAAAACTAGATAAATATCTAGACAAACGTCAATACTAGATAAGAATTAATATCTACAATTTACAAAAAACATAAAAAAATAAAGTTTTGATAAATGCTAAAATTTCATGAATTTGAAAATATAAAGCAGGCCAGCTAAAAAAGTTATATGGTTTGCTAGTTACCGTTTCTTGATGTATAGTATTTTCCAAGTATCATTTTATTAGATTTGATTATTTTTGTTTTGATACAGGTTAATATTTAGCCAATCATTAGCAACACTTGATCTTATTCAAAATTTATTACTTAAGTCTGAAGACTTATTTGGTAACAAGAGAGGTGTCTATGGTAAATTATGGGTTCATGGTGAAGATTATTTTAGAATTGATGGTTCAGTAGATTCTAAAGTCAGGGAACACCGTTGCAATCAATTTAATGATTTAACCAATACTAGGTATTTATTTATTACTCTTTTAGTCTGTTAATGTTATTATTTAAAAATTGATTCTAATATTATTATTGACATTATTTTTAGAATGCGACTTTTATTATTATCTACAAAAGCATTTAACTTGGGTATAAATCTTGCTACTGCTAACCGTGTTATTATTTTTGATGTGGCATGGAATCCCTCTTTAAATGTTCAAAGTATATTTCGTGTATTTAGATTTGGGCAGAATAAACCATGTTATATTTATAGATTAATTTCTGAGGTAAGTATAATAATTGAATTTAAAATATTAGCATTGGAAAAACAAAAGTAATCTTTATTTTATATTTCCATCGATATATACTACTTTTTCTGTAAAAACTTTCCATTGTGTTGTAATATTTTCAATATCATGATTTTTTATATTAAAAAGAAAATTTTTTTTTGTAAATTATAGTTTACATTTATTTAATGAATAGTTCTTAAAAATACTGTGAAAACAACATTTAATTCTAATATGGTGTGTTTCTTTTTTTTTTTTTCTTGCATATTTTATCAATAATTTCTTTAAGAGAAGAATGAATTTGAAAATTCTTTTCGGTACTCCATACAACAGAAAATTCTTTGTGATATTTTAGAAAGATATTTTTTGCTATTCCCTGAGAGTTTGTTAAAATTTATTTCAAAAATTGAAAAATTCATGAAATGCTTTCCCATTTTTTCTTTTCTGTTATTTTTATGAATTTAATTGATATAAATCAACTCTATATTTTAATTTTTTTTAACCTAAAAACTTACTTTTTTTAAACAAATGAATATTTATTAATATTATGTAGTAAGTTTTATAATATTTTAAAAATAGATTTTTGACATACATTCATCAATTTAGCTCCATTTCAAACAAAAAAATTTAACAATTTAGCCAAATATTTAAAAAAATTACTTACAGGGTACTATGGAGCAGAAAATATATGAACGCCAAATCTCAAAATTATCATTGGCTTATCGTGTTGTGGATGAGCATCAAATTGATCGTCATTTTAATGCTCAAGATAAGGAAGAACTTTATGAGTTCAATCCTCATTTCGAACCAGAATCAACATTAAATTTACCTAAAGTTATTAAAAAATTGTTAATTTGGTGTGTTTATGATTTTTAAAATGTTTATACCATTATATTAGGATCGTTTGATGGCTGAATTGATATTGAAGCACAAGGACCTCGTCATTAACATATTAGAACATGATACACTACTGCAGAATAATGAGGCAGAAGAACTCGATGAAGATGAACGAAAAGCTGCATGGGAAGAATATCATAAAGAAAGAGAATTGGGTTTTACTTGGACCCAAGGTATAAATATTCAAAATAAGCCAAAAAAAAAACCTCAAATATATTCCTCAAAAATTTTCCTCTTTCATTTTAAAATAAAAGGATCGTGCCTGAGTATTGTACATTCATTGACCTGTTATGAGTTGCATTACAGTCTAAAAGGCCATGTAATAATTGTTTTGCTTATTCTTTATCAATAGTAATTTACATTATGTTGTTTACTCAGGTACATTTTTATGTATTTATCAAGCTTTTATTTAAGCAATTAAAAACATTTAACTATGGTTGGTTGAATTTGTAGCTATTTTAAGGGCAGTAACTTGTCAGAAATACTATGTGGTACTGGTGTTATGAATATTGATGAGACACATGGCGGGTTAACGGAAAATATTTTAAAGATGACATGCTTCTACATTTAACTGTTAAAAAGCTTAAAAGAAAATAATGTATTTCGCTCCATGGGTATTATTAGCTACTTGAATGAGATGTTCTTGGTGGGTATATTGATTTTTTTAGAAACAATAAATCATTTCTTCAATTAAAAAATTTTAATTGGAGTTCCAATTAATATACAATAATAATAATTGTCGATTAGGTTAAATTTAACAACTGTTATGTTGGGAACTTCTGAGTGTTTCTGTGTGTATGTGGTAATAAATATTTTTATATAAATATATATAATCAGCTAATCTCTTAATATTAATAAATATTAAAAATGATAATAATCTCTTTTTATAAATTTATATAATATTATATATTATATTATACGATAATTCTTTTACATAAAATTAAGATAATTATACATATATTCGTTGTTAAAAATATATTTTGATGCCAATAAAATATTTTTAGTTGAATATAATATTATTTCATTTTGGCCACGGGATATTGAAAATACCACACTGTGTACCGAGATGAAATTTTTGATCTATGTAGTTATCAATCAAAACTCTTGGACCTGTATTTCTACCAAAAAAGTTGAACTTCCATACATACAGGGCGAAAATAAATAAATTTGTAAAACCAAAACATTTTTCGCTTTGCTTAGAATCTAACATTTTATTCATATGATATCCATAAATTTACCAATGGTCTATTAGCGCCATATAAAATTGACATTTGTTGTACCTATATGCTCCTAATATGATTTCCAAATTTTGCTATTTTAATATTTTTATCATTAATATACTTTATTCATAATTATTTTCTACTTTTCTTTAATTTTAGAAGCAGGTGCGACCTCTTCCACGTCCAGTGAATATGAGTGAGTACAGTTTTGTTAATTAATAATTATAATAAAGTAATATTATAAAGGTGATTATGCTTGCCAATTATATTGTGATGTGTACCTACACTTTATGTATGTATTTCATTTACTTATAAAATTATGAACAGACTAGTTATACCTGTGCACTTCGTCGCCAAAAAAACTTGTCTATTAAAATCAATTCAGCTTCTATAAACAGAATAAAACCTACAATTTTATTTATTTAGATCATCACGTTTGTAATGCTTATCAAAGTACTTTACTGGCCCATCTAAATTCTATTATAATAAATTTAACCATTTCTTTTATTTATATAGAGGTTACTTTTAGACTACTATTGTTAACCTAGTTATCATTTTACCCTGGTTCTTTTTCAACCTTTAGAAATAATGTTAATTTTGGAAAATCCTCTCTTAGTCCTCCCCTTTAACCACCGTGCACCCATAGAATTATAAAAAAATCATACAACATTTTTATATTTTTTTCTTTTTACTGTTTTCAGAAAAATTAGACTAAGATATGTTTTTAATTTTTTACCTCTTTAACATCCAATAGGGCTGAAAATTTTGGATTATTAAGTAATTAATATTTCTATATTTATATTACAGAGTATGTTTAGTTTCCAAAAGTCGACCAAGAAATAACGTTTTATAAAATTCTTTCTTATTTTGTCTACATTAAACAAAACTATTGACTAAATTTCGTAATCATAGCTTCAGTGGTTCTGGCTAGGCATTTTTACCTCGTTTAACGCCATTAGAGGTTTAATTAAAAAAAATTCTATTTTACTGAATCTTCACATGGCAGTACAAAGATATTTTCAATATAATCAGCAATTTAGTTTTGGCTGTGCGTTGATTCATTCATCCAAAAATATTAAAATCATGATTAAAAATGGTGGGGTTGGAGAGTAAAAAATACTGAACAACCTATTCTCATATCTACCAAATATATAAAACTAATTCATTAAAATCAGTCAAGCCACTTTGGAGAAGTTTGAACACAAACACTATGACACAAGATTTTTATATATTAGATATCAACTTGAACAAGTGAAAAGAATAAAATATATGTATTATATATCTTGTATAAATTTTATAACTATAATCCTCGGCCCTCTCCATGAAATGTATCGTTTTTTTTTTGTAATATTACATTTTTATTTTTAACGTCTTGTTTTTATGCAAAATTTTAATATTTATTCATTATGACAAAATAATACAACATAAATTTGCTTTGCAACTATAATAAATCAAAACATATTATCTTCTGGAAAAAATGAGAAACATTGTCTGAATGAGGTCTAGGGATGACGGTGACCAAATTCCATTTTTAGTGGCACGTTAATAAATTCATTTTGCGTTAACTATCTAGTCAAAATTAGTTAAAATAATTTAAACTTCACTTTTTAATTTTATTTTGTATATAATCAACTTAAGTGAATATAACATGCTAAATTAAAATACAACATCATTGAGTCTGTTATATTTTTAATCATTATTTAATTATTCAATGCATTATTTATAAAAAAAAATTATTTGTTACAAATTTTATGTATGTTATTTTATATGGTAATGTATTATTCTCATTAATTCTTGGTGATAATATTTTAAGCATTTATCGAAATAAAATCCATATCTTAATTATTTACCAGAATGTAGATCTTTTTTGAATTATGTTAAAATATTATTAAGATTTTTTTTTTTTTTTTTAGTTCTCTTTTGGTATCTGATGAATTGGCAGAATAAATAGTTACACCAAGTAAAGAAAATTGGGCACAAAGTTGAACAATGAAGTCTTGTATACCCTAGAGTTTTAAGATTGTATTTTTATTCATATTATTATTATCTCCTATTTATGATTATATCACAATTATTCTTAAACAAAATTTATTGATAATACTGTTTATTATGCTATTTTTAATATCTTATAAATAATTATAAAATATTTTTTTTTCTTACTAATCTAAATTTAATAACAATTATTATACTACATTTTTTTGGCACAATATAATTTAAATAAATTAACAAAGTATTTATTGCAGTTGTTAAACATGTATCCTTTAAATAGATTTAATCACATTTTTTATGTTTAGTATAAAGTGAAAATTTTACTATTGCACAACTCGGCAAACTGCACTCGCTTAATTCTTCGACAAAATAAAATATGGGTAGTTTCAATATTAAAGCCTTTAAATTATTGTAGGTATCCTTTATAGTGAAAGTGGACTCTAAATATTGGTCCTAACTTACTTTTTTTTGATTAATGGACATATTATACTCTGGAAATTTTGTTCCATGATAATATGACCTGTCGCCAGTCGGCAAGGATTTCCACAAGAAAACCATACTAATGGCACAGCTGGTAATAGCTGACAAAAAATAATATACGATAAGTTAATGCTGGATGACCAAAGTCTATAGATAATATAATCTATAGATTTTGCCATGATATGCGTATCACAGAATTGATGTCACACATAAGTACTTGCAGGGCCATATTACCGCTAAGGTTGTATTGGCTAGGTACAGTCTGGGTTAGCAATTTTTTTAAAGGTGGTAACAAAATAGCGTTTTTATTTTCTGGTGAAACACAAAAAGTATTTGACATGAGACATTATTTTCTTAACTTAAACCCACATATCAAAGACGCTCGCTCTGCTCGCAATTTTTTATCTCCACTGTAATTTGTAATTACTTATTAAGTTTATGTATTCATTAAACTAAAATTTCTCACGAGAAAAAAAAAACTTAAGTGTGTACTTTGCACGTCGAGGTGTTCTTCGCTCCTCAGGTGGGATATTCTTAATGGTTGCATTGGATTTTAAAGAAACGATAAATCATTTCTTCAACAAAACGATTCTGAACGGAGCTTCAGATAACATACAATTATAATTGACGGTTAGATATTTTTAATTACTGGTACTTAATAATGTCGGGTGAGTAGTGTTTTTTTATGTACTTAATTTTTTTCGTGTCAATTCAATTTATAACGTTAAGTATGTACTCGAATATTGTACGTTTGGGTGTTAGTCAGGTAATAATTAATGTCCTTATAAACATACTAAAAGCAAATATAATCTATTTTCATAACATTAAAATATCAACAGTCCAATTAATTGGTACAACATCAAAAATATCTCTTGAGTTGCTGTGCAACGTGGGGATATTTTGGTTTGATAATCGTTTGTAAATTTGCGTATCAGTCAAAATCGGGTTTGAAAAAAAAATATATTAGTGCTTAAACTAAATAATAATGAATAAAATGATATGAATTGTGATGACGGTGAGATAACATATAATTGGTGAGGCAATAAATTTAATCAACGCACTGGCTAGATGAATAATCATCTGTGTTTGTCCATCTTTTTAGGTTTTGAACGAAGTGAAAAAGCTAGTGTTTTTACATTGATGTTTATTTTTTATTTATCTTCTTTCTGTCAACACTTTTCGTATAAAAATATAAAAATACTTGTCCAAAAGTCTCGACCAGCAACTTTTTGAAACTGGGTTTGCCTCAAGAATGTACTTTAGAGAAGTCATTTTTGAAATTCTCAATAGTTTACTCAAAATTTGGGAACAACTACCCAAAATTATGTTGCATTAAATTAATATACGAAAAGACTAGTTAAAATATTTGAATTGAAATTATTTACATCAGATAAGTTGGGAATAATATTATTAATTACTGTAATCCATTGAATATTTGGGAGATTATAAGGTATTCTTGTCGTATGCGGTCTACTTCACGTTCCCACTTGTCATATGCGGTCTACCGCACACTTGCCGTCTACCTAACCATGTATTTTTTTTACGATTCAAAGTTTTAAACCTCACCATAAACTTTCTATGTGCTGTGTGTGCGCACCATTGATAGGATCTACAAAAAATTGAGAATGGTTTACGTTTTTATGTATGTACCCTTTAGTATCTAATGTCGTATAATATGCAAGCCATTCATCTGAGTGTATTTCTTTACCAACTTCAATTTCATTTTGAATTATTCCGTGCAGTGTCTGCTGGTCTCTTTTTTCTACAACAAAGTATCTTGCCTCGATAACACTATTTTCGTCTTTTTGGCACATTCCAAACACCCATGGACCAGTAAGTTTTTTGCCATAATTTCGATTACTTAAATCAGATTCCTCTTCGTCGCTTACCTCGTTTATATCCATATTTTCAGTAGCAATATCAGCCCCTAATAATCGTCTTTTGTTGTACTTTCCTTTACCACGCCATACAATCAATTAAAAATTCATCGACTTGAACAATAGAATTTGTACCTCTTATTTTCTTTCTTTTTTCAAAAACAGTTACCGGTATGTCACGATATGACCCTAGGCGACTTCCTCGTCCTGTTAATTTTTATTATGGTATTTTGTGGTATTTCAAGAAACCAATAATAAGCTCGTTCTAAACTATCTGACAACGATAACCCACTAGCACATCGACCATTTTTATCTTTTTACGTGAAAATAGTGTTACCTTTACGAACGGATTGAGTTCTTTGGCAACCTTTCTTAGCGTGCATCGTATTACGGTTCGATCTTTTCCCCGTTCTTTGCGAGTATAATATTTAGTTGACGAACCACAAGGGTGATTATCGATTTCAATAAGTCCTTTTTCCTTTAAAAAAGCTATGGTATTTCCTATGATTGAATAATTGAAATGTTTGGCTAATATTATGTTTAAAGTGCACTATACAAACCAGTGGCGCACCTAAGGGAGGGCCTTTGGGGCTATAGCCCCACCCAATATTTGTTTTATTTAAATTTATAAATAATAAAAATTATTGATTTCTCAAAAATATATTACAATTTCGCTATTTTTGCAATTAAACTATTGAGAATTTCGAAAAATAACGTCTAACAGTACCATTTAAA
This sequence comes from Stegophylla sp. TES_Ste_2020, assembly GCA_025469315.1. Lineage (NCBI taxonomy): Eukaryota > Metazoa > Arthropoda > Insecta > Hemiptera > Aphididae > Stegophylla > Stegophylla sp. TES_Ste_2020. Next base: position 1,606 of record JAIPRM010004774.1, on the reverse strand, counting down.
GGCGAATTGTGATCAATAATTTGAATAAATTGAAACTTTTGTTCAAGTATTTCTATAAAAAATGTTTATACAGAAAAAAAATAAAAAATTAGTAATATATATCTTTGTCAAAACACTAGCTTTTTCGCTCCACTCAGAATCTAAAATTATTTCTATGGATACCTTTAAACTAGATTTTTTGGGGTAGTACGGGTAGTATGTGGTACCTTGTTGTAATAATAAATAAAATCGTTAAAAATTAATGATACTTGTGTATTTGAGTGTAAGGAAAAGTAAGAAAAAATGTAAGCCCCCCAAAAAAAAATTCTGAGTGCGCGCCTGATACAAACATTACAAACTGTAGAATAACGTATCACGTAGGTATTACAGCTTAAACTAAACTGATTATCTTACACATTTATAACTACAGTCATGATTATGGTGGACCCAAGTTTTATTATTTTAGGTATTTTATTATTGATGTAGAAGTCACATCGTTAAGATAAAGCTTAATAATCGTTGCCGTCGAATCGTTGAAAATGATTTTCATCACTAATTTAGTAGACAAAAAGTGTGTGGTGGACCGCATAATATGACATATGGAAACATGTGCGGTAGATGACAAGACGTGTGCGGTAGATCGCATACGACAAGAATACCGCTTATAATCACCCAATATTAAAAATTTGAAATTAGATTTATTAGACATGAGATTATCTAAAAGATCGAAATAATTTTTATATACAGTAATATCAGAGCTAGGTGGTAAATACACCGCGTCAATAGACAATAATTAATGAAAATGAATTAATACATATTTCCAGTGGCGTATTTAAAGATTTGATGCCCTGGGTACACATAATTTGCTGCCCCCTAAATTTAAACATTTATTTACCTTTTTTTTATGATATTTAAAATATATACAATAGTCGATACCACGGACGTATTAAAGTCGGAGCAAATGCAGCATAATTAATAGACTATCTTGGTTAGTACATATACGCCGCGCGCCGTCAAAGTAATAATTGGTTTTGTTGACGACTGATAGCTGACGAGTATCTGTGAATTTCCCATAGAATAATCTCCTGATGTGCAGTGGTGTAGTCGTAAATATTGTTTTGGATATATACCTCGATTTGTAAATATGTAGAAAGTGGGGGGGGGTTCAACCTGCAATATATGATGAATGAATATATGACCAATGAACAATATAATTTTTATGACATATATTGTTACATAATTTAGATTTTACCCATTTTTTTTTATCAGTTTTCTCGTATTATTCCCTATTTCTACCTACTAAAGATATAAAATATCCATCATTTCCAATAGGCAGTTGTTCAAAAAATGATAACAAAATTTCAAAGTCTAACAAGCAAATTCCCCAAACCAGAGGCGTCATTTCAGTTTTTTTGTGCCAAATTTTAGTAAAGCCATTTTCAAATATTCAATACTAGGTACCATAAATACCTAACACCTAAAAATGTTGTATTTAAAATTAAATTAAAAATGATAAGTACCTTTCATTTTGATAAAAATAATGAAAAAAATTCTGACTAGGGGATAATCTTAATGGATGTATCGCTTTTTAAAGAAACGATAAATCACATTCAGTAAGACGATTCTA
>JAIPRM010004773.1:10974-22106 GCA_025469315.1 Stegophylla sp. TES_Ste_2020 | reverse complement strand
CATTTTTTGAAATTCTCAATCCTTAAATTTTTTTTTTTAGAAAAAACTACCCAAAATTTGACAAAAACGACTCGGAAACCATCATTTTTTGATCAGAATTTTATGAAAATTTAAACATAGATAGAAACTCATATAAGAAAGATTTTGGCGCAAGAAAATTTTGAAAATGTGAAATAAAAATTTTGGACATTTTTCTAACTTTTTTTTTTTATATAATAATATAAAAAAACTTCCCTCGTTCAGAATATCGTTTTATCGAAGAAATGATTCATCGTTTCTTTAAAATTAAATACACCCGTCAAGAGAATCCCACCCATCGTGCGAAGTATGTCTGGCTTTTTTTATATTTAGTACTTGCACGTGGGAAGTTATTCGGGTTACGGGGGGGAGATGTATTTATGTTTTAATTCAGTGGTTCTCAAACTGTGCTCTGTGGATCCCTAGGGTTCCACGAGAATTATCTAGAGGTTCCGCGGAGCATTCGAATTAAATCAAATTCAAATATTTGTAAAGATTTTAAAATATTATGTATTCTGATGAAGACTAAGTTTAAAAATAATTTTGAGTTGTGTCAATTGTTAATAATATCGTTGAGCACTAGTTAATTAAAAAAAAAACAATATTTTACTCACTAAGAGGACGTCAAACCATAATCGTATCCTGGGGTAGGGGTTTTCGGGTTCAAACACCTCCGAAACTTTTAGAAAAAATGTATATACATATTTTGCATTATTTATTATTAATACACAATTTATGGCTAAAATAATTTTTGGAAAAAAAGTGATAAACCACCTCCGAAAAACTATACTAGTATCGACCATGCGCACACTAACGTTCACCAATGTACAACCTAGGCCTAGCAAAATTTCTATTTTTATAACAGATAAATGTACTCTAATATTAAAGTTGATGACATAAAATTGATTCTGGTGAAAGCAACTTTGCTATGATGTATGTTAGTAAGACGAATATAACACATGCAAGTACTGAATGAGACATCCTTTTAAAATTTCTAAATTTAAATACTACTTGTATTAAGTTTTATTTTAATAAATTAAATTGTTGTATATTATGCGATTTGTGATAAAATACTTTTCAGTAATGAGTAATTAAAAAACAAATTAATTATATATAAAACATATTATAAATGAATAATTTTAAATAGAAAATCTTTGAAACATAATTTCTGTGAGTTGAGATTCAAAATTTATATTCCTGGTTTTGGGGCTCCGTGAATTTTTTTAAACATATTAAGTTGCTCCGTGAGCAAAAAAGTTTGAGAACCGCTGAAAAATGTGTTGATAGCAGATGATATTTACTCGAAGCTGAAGAAGATGGAACACCGTGTCGGATACGGTGGGCGAAGGTTTTGTATTTCCGTGAATTGTGTGATTTACAGCCGCCAAATTCTTGTGTACGTTTCTTATCAGTGTAATAGCGAAATTCAATTCTTGGCCGTAAAACGTGTCCACCGGTTGCCGGTCGTCAACAGCCGAATGTTTGCTCGTCGGCAATTCTATCAGATTAGCGCCTTTGTTTAAGGCTTTCCACAGATTCAAAACCGATTGCACTTCTAAATGCCAGTTGCCCTTGAGCTGTTTCACTTTTAGCCCGACGCTAATACCTGGGAAACAAACGACAAGCGTTTTATTAAGTAAACAATTTAAACTTAATCCGTACTTACATCGTAACTGCGATATTGTTTCAATGCTCTTTTTTTTTTGCCAAGACCTGTTCACGTTCTCCGGCAAATCTAATAGCTTAGGAGTGTCCTGTTCCGGAATGCTTTTCAATGCTTTTTCAATGTCCTTTATGCGAGAATAAATAAAGTCTTTGTTGAAACAATGTTATGTAGGTATTTCGCCCCCCCCCCCATTTTATTGTTATTCGAAAATAATATTTATGGAATATTCATTACGTGTAACGGCATAGGCGGCAACTGAGGGGTGCACGAGGGGGCAGTTGCACCCCCAAAGAATTAATTGGGAGGGCAATGATATAATTTGAAACAATTAACTACAAAACCCATTATTTCATTATTTCAATAATAAATAAATATTTGTAATATTTTATCTTACTATTATCAAAATGTAATTCCGATTATTAAACATAATTTGTATTTCAATAAGTATTTCTTTTTTAAAATCTAAATATTATTGAAAGTTAATCACTAAAATATTAAAATACGATATTTATATAGGTACTAACATAAAGTATATAATTATAATTATTATTTAATAAATTTTAGATTTAGAATTTTTATATTTACTTCTTTTAATATCCAAATTGAAATTGTTTTCTTTAAAATCTTAAAAAAATCACAGTGTTTAAAGTTAAAGTGTAATGGAAGCATATTACGCATTAATATACTGTATAGCTAGTTATATATTTTTGGACTTATAGGTAGAAAAAATATTGTATCAGTTTTTTATAATGCATCGTTTGTTTATTGCAGTTGTACTCCATTTTGTTATTAAATTATTTATTACGGAAAAAGTTTTTATTTAGACTTAACATAATTCAATTGTTTTTATTTTTTCAATAAAAATCTTTACTATAAAACATATTAGTGTATAGTTATATTTTCTTATATTCAAGTTATTATTATTTTTTTAATTTAATCTGATGAGTCTAAAAAGAATTTCCCAAAGTGAAATGGAAAAAATTTAACAAAGGGTGAAATTTAATTTTGAGAGATTTACTTTATTTTTATTTAATATTTGCCTATCCTGAAATTGATGCCAAGTGCCGCCTATGTGTAAGGGAATATATAATGAAAAATCAATTTTCGTTTTTCGTAAACGTTGTATGTAACAAAATTATTTTTAGTTTCAACATTTAAGTTATATATATCAGTATAAAATTACGTGAGATCAGTGTTCAATCTCACAAAAATGAATTAATATTTTGTTATTCTGATCGAATTTTGACTATTTTGTGATAATAATATTACGTAACTTATATGAATTTGATTATTTATGCAAATAATGAATTGCACATTAATTATTCTGTTTATCAAATAACAATTGTTAAACATGTTGACAATATTATTATTGTATATTTACTGAAGCTCCGCTCAGAATCGTTTTTTTTTTAAGAAATGATTTATCGCTTTTTTAGAATTCAACACACCCGTCAAGAGTGTACTACCTGAGGTGCGAAGGAATTGTCCATGATGCGAAGTATATACATATAAAGCATTTTTTTAGGCTGGTATCATCATTTGAAAAGATTTAATATTATTAATAACTTTATTTTTTTTCATAAATGCAGATTATATCTTTTAATTATTTTAGCAGTGCTATGGAAAAGTGATTTCTTGGGATTTGATATGCATTAGGCAAAAAACGTTCTTAGAAAACGTCTGGTTTAACATATCATGCTCGCCCTGTGTGTTCGCCTATGTTATTATGTTTATCTTAGTGTTTTTACAATGATGTTTATTATTTTATTTTTTTTCTGTGTACAACTTTTTGTAAAGAAATACTTGTTCAAAAGTTTCGATCAATAACTTTTTGAAACCGGATTTGCCTCTAGATTGTACTTTAGAAAGGTAATTTTTTGAATATCTCAATTCTTCAATTTTTTTTTGGAAAAAACTACCCAAAATTTGACAAAAACGACTCGGAAACCATCATTTTTTGATCCGAATTTTATGAAAATTTAAACATAGATAGAAAATCATATAAGAAAGATTTTGGCGCAAGAAAGTTTTGAAAATGTGAAAAAAAAATTTTGAACATTTTTCTAACATTTTTTTTTTCATTTATTTTTCATATTATTAACTCCCCTCGTTCAGAATCGTTTTATTGAAGAAATGATTTATCGTTTCTTTAAAATTAAATGCACCCGTCAAGAGAATCCCACCCATCGTGCGAAGTATGTCCGGCTTTTCATTATTACCTTCGCGTCTCCAGAATTCAAATCCGTTATGCCAGGTATGCTGTCTTTCCAATTAACACTCTCCGAGGTGAATATACTCCGCAAATATGTCGTCAAGATCGCTATATCTTGTATATTTGTGATCCTACCGCCGTATATGGCTTTTTCACACAACCCATGAACGTAAGCCCATCTTGTTGAACTGTTATCTGTCGGTATATTAAAGTACAAATCGTATAGTTATCAATTCACATGATTTTGTATCCAGAAACAGAATACTATTTAAAACGGGACTTTCTTTAATACAGATAATATGTACAAGGAAGTAGAACCCAAAGGTTACCAACCTTTTTTGACTCGCGGCCAGGGGCGTAGGTATAGATTTTGGCCGGGAGGGGTTCAAAAATTAAATTTTCGAATAAATGCATGAGTCACGGAACAAAAGTTTTGAAAACATTGTGCTAAACAAAAACTTAGTAGGTATCGTTAATAGAGGTTATTTTTCAAAATTTTCATGAGTTTATAGAAACGTAAGAAAAACTATCCAAACTATAATGGGGCTAGGAACATGAAATCGCTTGAAATATTCACCAAAATATAATAGTGAAAAAATAATAATTTACGGTATTTTTTTAACTAACTAAAAAATGAGAAAATTCTGAAAATTTCTGGTTTGAACACATTTTAGATTCTGAGTGGAGTGAAGAAGCTATAGTGTTTTTACAACGATGTTTCTTTTTTCTTTTGTTTTTTACTTGTACACATTTTCGTATAGAAATATTTGCTCAACATTTTTAAATAGCTAATTTTTAGATTTGAAATTAAATCTAACTGGTACTTTTAACAGGTCATTTTTAAGTTTCTCAATATTTTTTTTCAAAAAAATGAGAAAAATCTGTCGAAAAATTGAGTATAATCAGCAAAATATGCGGTAAATAAGATTTTCATAAAATCGATTTTATTGATTTAGCTTTAAAACCGAAACTAATTGTACTAGAAACTCAGAATTTTCATCTATTATCAACAATAGTGTATATTACACAATACAATTTATTATTTATTATTTACAATACAAACGACCATTTTTTCAAAAAAAATCTGATCCTTTTTGGTGTAAATATACTATTTTGGAATTACCTTGTGTTATTTTAGGTTCTATCTAATATAATTTTTAATTTTTGATATTATTAGCTGAAAATTTAACACGCCTTTTCTCGTATATACTTCTACTAATCTTAAAAAAATCTCGAAAATTCTAACCAAAAAGCGAAAAATACTTGTGGTGCGAATTATGTCTGATTTTTTCTAAACAAATTAAAATGCATGTAGAATTCGATAAATCACAGGAAGGTACAAAAGTTATAATTAACATATATTTTAAATTTGAAGCAAGGAAAAAATTAAAAAAATTGCTTAGTACTGAATATCCGTTTATATATTTACAAATGATTTAACAATATAATTTTATTAGAATAAAAAGTATTTTTTTGTTAGCGAAGACGTCTATTAATGATATTTTATATTATACTTGTGAATTTTTTCTCGTAAAAAGCGTACATGTTTTTCCATTTGGAGTTTATCAATGGGAGGGGTTCGATCTCCCCAAACCTCCCCCTTACCTACGCCTATGCTCACGGCACCCCATATATTTTCAAAAAATTCTGAGGCACCCTAAACTCTACACTCTATATTATTAATATATCGTGTATTTGTATTTATAATTTAACCTTGTTTTTTCTTTAGCTAGGTAGTATGTATAACCAAAAGTGTCAAAATAGTATATACCTACATATTATATTATTATATTTTATTAAACAAATTAATACATTTTACGTTAATCCTACATTTTACATTCTAAGTGAAGCGAAGAAGCTAGTATTTTTACAATTTATTATTATTTTTTTATGTGTACACGTTTTCGTATAGAAAATGCTTGTCCAAAAGATTCGACCAGCAACTTTTTGAATCACGATTTGCTTCTAGATGGTATTTTTCGAAATTCTCAATTGTATAATATAAAACTAGTATGCCAATTAAAATGAATAGAACATTACAGTATTACTATACAAATTATAAAAAAATAAAACACACTAGGTTTTACAGAATCTATGCTATAATACACATACATTATATTATTTTTCATAAAATTATTTTTTCTCAAAAATTATAATTCAAACATTTTGGTCGCGTCACCCCTGTTGGGAATCACTGAAGTAGAAACAACTAACTTGGTATAAGTTTCGACTATAGAAACGACTCTAGAGTTACTAGATTATAATTTTTCGAAACTGAGACATAATATCTGTCGGTAGCAAAAATAATACCTATTATTAAAGATCGTTAATCATTCAATCTAGACATATACATATAGGAGACCGTTCCTATTCATTCATCAACGCCCAGACACTAAACCGCTGGGTCTAGAGATTTGAAATTTTGTATAAAGGTTCCTTAAGCAATGTAGGGGCACACTGAGAAAGGACTTTTCAAAATTCAATGTCTAAGGGGGTAAAAAGAGGGTTTTTTTTAAAAGTTTGTATAGATTTTATATATCTGTATATTATGTATTTTATCATTTCACATTATCTTTGGACTTAGACCTCCACCGCTGGTCGCTATTGTGTGTTGCAATCACAGCTGATTACCTGCAACTGTTTTTATTAATACAAGTTATATAATATTGACAGTTATTATTAAATTGTGAATAATTCCATGTAATATTAGCACTATCAGTACAATGTATCCATATAGAGCAGTGGTTCCCAACTCAACATTAGACAAGGTCCACTTTTGTGAATTTTCCACCATCACGGATCCCCCTTAATTTCACCCCCTCCCTCACCACTTGTCATATTTCTCTATAACTTATAAAATGTAATAAAATCAGCATTACAGTAAATGTGTGGAACAATATTTTAGGTAACTTATTTATCGACACCAGAGAATTCATTAAACAAGTGATACGAATTCTTGATATTTCATCAATATGAATTTAATTAATATGGCCTATTAACACGCACTTCTTTGAATAATTGTAAGATCTTTAGAATGATGTTGATGCTTAATGCAAAATGCATATCGTTACAGCTCATAAGAGTTCAAATTACTTTCATATATGTTTTTGTGGTTAGTATTGGAAAAAATCACATAAATATACAGATAAAAGACTACGAGGAAACATGAGGTGGTTTGGCGAATATTTGGATATCCCGTAGTCTTCTTACACCAAAACTTTTCTAAGTATGTACACCTTAGCAAAGAATCTATCAAATTGCTACCCTTCTGAAGTTAAATTAATTTTTCTTGAATTTCATGATTTTTGTAAAAAACATTCTTGATTTCACAAATGAAAGAATTTCGAATGAATTTCTTAACAGCGTCAATTTTAATATACCATATTGTGAAAAATATCGGATGAATTCCTCCTAAAGGATTTGAAGGTGTTGTAGTAATACACGATCCCGAACACTTCACTCGTTAAACATATATTTTATTCTCCAATATTTAGAGTTCACGGGCCACCAGTTGGGAACCACTACATTGTAGATAGGACAGCTAGTACTATAATATTATATTTACACACCTCGGTGTACGGAATTCTGTAGAACCCTGAGAGTCGCGGACAAATCCGAATCGTTGAACTCGTAGTATTGTGACCAGCCCTGGGGCATGTACGTCCTGCGTTCCAACACGATCGAATGGAACCACGCCAGGGCGTACACGGATTTCGTCTCGTCCGGACGGCTCCAGTTGACGTTTTCGTCGTTTTTCCACATGTCGTACGCTCGTCTCATGTTCTTCTTGACGCCGTGCGGCGCTTCGTACGCGACTTTAACGCACGACGTGACCAACGAGTGTTGGATTTTTTCACTCGGCTCCGTGGTCATCCACACCGAGAACTTTTCGTGGCCGTTCTCCCGCAACGATTTCAACAATTGTTTCTCCAGCGTCGCCAACACCGGTGTCGAACACAGGTGTATGTTTTTCAAAACGACCCATTTCGCTTGTTTACACAGATCCGAGAGCGTTTCCAGTTCCCTCTGATCCTCGCCCATCGCTATTTCCGTACAATTTGTCCGGGTCACCTGTTTGGCCAACGTTCTCAGTTCGTCGGACGGATCGGATCCGATCGACGTGATTATCATCTTGGGTTCTTCTCTGTTTTCTTCGACCAATCTCGCGAGATTCAATGTCGACGGCGACAAATCGGTCAGTTCTAAAAAAAGTTAACAGCTATTAGAGCCCGGAATCACACGCGTTTGCACGTCTATGGGGAGTTCGAAATGTCCGAAATTGTATAATGCATACTTTGCATATTTCAGGCTTTTTACTCTAAGATTTATTTCCAACTGCACATGAATAATATTTTTACAATAACTTGAGGGAGGGGGGGGGTACAAAGTGAGGTTCCCAATTGAAAACTTTATAAAAAAAAAACCGTCTATCTGCTTTTATTTCTAATTTAGTTAATAATATTTTTAAATTATTTATGAATAAAAACATATTTTCATGAGGTAGCGAGAAGGATTTTCGATTCTATTACAAATATGGGAAAAAAGTTTTTTTATTTTATATTGAGTCGTTTAAAATTTAATTAAACCACGTACCCCTACCGGTATACATAACTTAAAATACATATAAATTGTATTAATGAATATAATTTAGCTTTTAGATTATTTTGGATCGCTTGATTTTCTCTTTAGTAAATACGAATATTACTATAATCGGTGATGATCGCTGCCGGCACGGATTTATAAAATCTGTAGTACTTTAGAATTTATAATTAATTCGACATAACATCCATTTTTAACGACAGCAAAATTTTGTTTTTACTAAGCAATAACATAACTAAAAAAATCTCGTAAGTTCAAATTTTATGAGAATAAAATAAAATAAGACAAAAAAAAGTCACAAAATATAATTGAAATACGAATTCTAGAATTTATAAACCAAAATGTAATGCAAAATATGATATTATTTTTGGTTCATTAATTTTATCCTATTGAGATTTTTGCTTTGCATGTATAATTTCAAAAATGTGACTTATGAGGTTTTCTAATTAGGCCATCGACATAAATGTTATTGAAAATATCTTCTGTAAAGCAAATTTAATTACATATCTCAACTCTTAAGTGCACATATTTGCTAAGTCAACTACATATTTTATATTTCCTAATGCACAATTAGTGTCCTACTGCACCTTACAATAAATCCTGGCATATTTAGAGGATTATTGCACATATTTGATCATAAACGATGCATATTAAATGGAATTTTAATAAATTAATCATTTTTTATTTAAATTAAATCAATTTTACCAGAGAAAAAAAAAATGTTGACAATGTCTTTTATCCATGGCTAAATATAGTTATGGGAACACGTATCATATTATAATTCCGAGTCCTGAGGTGCATGGCATGCTAATCTAACAGCTAACCTCAATCACATTGTTTACTTGTTTATTGCTTTATTTTAAAATTTTGTTTGGTAAATTTCTTACGGAAAAAAAAAAATGCCAAAAACGAAGAATAATTTAATGAATTGGAAATAATGAAAAAATTGAATGTAATTAAATGTTACTTTGAAATATCTGCTAAAAGATTGGTTTTTTTTTAAGTGGTCTTGATTTTTTAAGGTTTTCTGAGAGTTTTAGATTAATTTAAATGGTCTTATGAAAACCATTAAAATAAAATAACCTATTTTAATATTTTAATTTTATATGTTATACTGACAAAATTTAAGTTAAGTTAAGAATGTTAATATTTAAAAAATGTATGCAAGGCTTGTAACTTAAGTTTATCTTTTGATTGTTTATTTTTTTTAAGTTTTCTGAAAGTTTCAAAAATGTTATTTTTGATATACCTTAATACATTTTTATTTTAAAAGTGTGTTGAAATTTAAAATATTTTTTTGTTTCTGATAAAATGTTTAGTACTTTCCTTGGAGTAAAAGTATTTTTTTTTTTAAATAATACTTTACAAATTATGACAAAATGCATATAATTGCATATTTAGCCATTTTTTCTTTGCATATTTGCATATTTGACCTTCTTTAATTGCATATAAATCCGTGCTCTAATAATTATGAATACGAAATAATCACTGTTCTGATCAACATTTAAAAATGGCCATATATATGAAGAGGGAGGAGTGAAAGAGGGATATTATTACCTTTGATGTATTTTGTGAGGTAGGAAAAAAAATGGGAAATATTTAAATAATTGTATTAATTAAAAAAAAAAAAAAAATCAAAGTCATGATGTATAAAATGTACACTTAAATATAGGTGTAAGCGTGTAATCATAGTCTAATTGTTGGTACCATTATAACTCACTTAATTGATTGAGAGAAAACTCCGTTAGAACTTTATGCAGTTTATCAGGCTTCAGTGCTTGTGTGACCAGTACTTGCTGGAAATTTGAAATGTTCACCGAATGGGGAATACTCGAATTTGTTGTTTCCACAAAGTCTTTCCAAATATTTTGATTTTCAAGTTGAAGCTTTCCATAAAGTTCTGGTACCGATTCCTGATGGACGAAATATTTACCAAAACTGTAATTACTATTTTAGGCCTTGATGCAGTGGTGTCGTTTAGGGGAGGGCATGCGGGGGCCTAGAAATGTTTTACCATATTTTTATGTTTTGTTATTATCATCAAGTATCAACCGTTTTAGAACCACGAGAAATTAAAAAGTATTATATTTTGTCTGTATTGAACTATGACATCTTGTCAAGGAACAAAAACTTTATTAAGACTTGATAATATTTTCAACAAAGTATAGCATTTTGGAGCTAAGTATAAATAAATAAAATTATTGTAAATCCCAAAATGAAATGCGTATAAATAAAAAACATTTAATCGAGTTAATCTTTATGAAATGTAGAAAATTTTATGGATAGTCTTTTTTTTCAATTCGAGTGAAATATGAAATTTCTTAAGGGTACACTTTTTTTATTTATTTTTATTTTATTAACACTATAGTAAAATTGTTATTCGAGTCATTTTAGATTTTGAGTGGAACGAAGAAGTTGGTATTTTTACAATTATGTCTATTAGATTCTGAGCGAAGTGAAGAAACTAGTGTTTTTACAATGATGTTTATTTTTTTTTTTATTTTTTATTTATTTTTTTTTCTGTGTACAACGTTTCGTATAGAAATACTTGTCCAAAAGTTTCGATCAATAACTTTTTGAAACCGGATTTGCCTCTAGATTGTACTTTAAAGAGGTCATTTTTTGAATTTCTCAATT
>JAIPRM010004773.1:0-10874 GCA_025469315.1 Stegophylla sp. TES_Ste_2020 | reverse complement strand
CTTTTTATGTGTGTTTATTTATTTTATATTATTTATTAAAATGAATAAGTAGTTATATTTATAAAATTGACTTTGAAGTGTGCCGTAAAAATTTATAAAATGATCAAGTGTGCCGTCAAGTAAAAAAGGTTGGGAATCCCTGGTCTATATGATACTTTAAAGAGATAATTTTTCCGAAATTTGGGATTTCAAACAACAAAATATGACAAAATTGAAAAATTTTTTGTTTAGTGAAATTGCCTTAGATTATTCTTTTTGTTATTTCAAAACTTCTATAGGTAAAACTAAAGACGTAATAATTTTCGAATTTTTCAAAACAAATAAACTAGTATAATAAAGATGTCACAATATTGACCTCCACTCAGAATCGTCTTTAAAATTCTGTAATGATTTATATTATTGTTATTATTATTGCATATCAGTTTAAAGTAATATCGTTCAGAACTATTTTGCACTAAACCAAAATTTCTCTCTTTAAGGTGCTAACCATTTAACACCTACTACCAATGTTTTGTTGAATTTTTCGATGAGCGAAGTGATAGAAGGGAAAATTTCCCATTACTATTGTCTAATAGTGAACTAGTCGGATTGAATATAAAATATTCAAAAGAGGTGTCAAAAGTCAAAAAGAATAATAAATAATAAAGTTGCGTTTTTACTTTCAACATGTATACATCAAAAGCTCTGTCGTCATTTATCCATTTCGGTATATTATCTTTGAAATTTAATCCTTCGTCCGTATTTGACGTTTTTTTTCCTATGAATAATTCCCATTCCTATAACACACAAATCACTCGATTGGTAACATTTCATTTATTTGAAAATGAATACGACGGACATTAGGACCGAATTCTTTGGGATTCAGTTTATAAGACAGATACATGGCAAACGTTAATCTTTGATCTTTGAAAAGTGATCTTGACACGTAATAATAAACCATGTGTAGCAATCTTCTCTCTTGGTTGGTTCCTCCGGTAGATTCCTGTACGGTTTATAATAATTATTAGCTAAAATGTTATCATATCAGTTTTCCAATTATAATTACTTTTAGCGTAGATTGAAATAATTTGACAAATGTCGCCAACGAAATCTGACAAAATCGGTTGACGTTGAACAGATCTTTCAACGCGAAATACACGTTCGATGCATAACTGGAAAACGGTTTAAACACTTGACACTCCGACTCCAATTTGCTTTGTACGTTTAACGATTCATTAAGCGATTTGGATATTTCCGTGCTATTGGTTTTTATGTTGTCCAATGAATTAAGAAGTTCCTAAATAAACAGTATTCAATACTAATGTTAATATTTTTTGATTCTGAACGAAGTGAAGAAGCTTATGATTTCACAATGATGTTTATTTTTTTTTTTTCTCTTTCTGTAAACACTTTTTTGTATAGAAATACTTGTCCGAAAGTTTCGATCAGTATATCTATAGAAACGGAATCACACCCAGATGGTACTTTAGAGAGGTCATTTTTCAAATTTCTCAATCCTTTTTTCAAAAACTGGGAAAAACTGTCAAAAAAATTGACGAAAAACGGCAAAATACGCAATTACCGAAATTTCAGTAAAACTGAAAATTACTTTTTGACTAAACTTCTAAAATAATGCAGCTAGAGACTTGAAATTTACATCACAACTATTATAAATAGTTACGAGAACATTTCATAAAAATTTCAACAAGATTTGATCAATTTTGAGTTAAGTACGGCATTTTGAAAATTTCAGAAATTTCTCATTTTTTGTTAGTTGTTATGCAATAAAATTTTTGATTCTTGATATTAAGACTTGAAAATTTAATATAATCTCACTGACATGTATGTCTAATTGATCTGAAAAAATCTCAAAAATCGTTAGTCACCTTTTTTTTTTATACCCGTTTGAAGTTAGAATTTCGACTGAATTCGTTAGTTTTACTTAAAATTACGCACTTTAACGTTTTTAAAATTAAATACACCCGTCAAGAGAATCCCACCCATCGTGCGAAGTATGTCCGGCTTTTTTTCATTCTATAATCATAGGTATTCACTTGATTTTCAAGTATATTCCCTTGAGCGTCAGCCAAATCTTTCAGTACATTCTCTTGTAACGCGTGCAGTTTTGACTTCAATTCTTCCTCCGTGTGCAACAGTTTCAAATACATCGAGTCTAATTTTGGATTTTGCACTTTGAGCGCGTGCCGTAGAAGCTAAATTAAATTAAGTTTTGCTGGCAATTAAAAATCATTGACACAAAAAAACGTTTTTACTTGTTCAGTGAGTCCGATGTGGTTCAGAGTGAAGTTGACTATGGTTAACAGAACAGATTGGTCTGAGGATAAGGTCAAGTCAGAACTGTTGCTGAACAAGTATAATTGGAAATTATCATTATAATCTACTAGTCTGTCGGCTATCTGGACCATTTTCCTACTACCTAAAAATAAATCGATTTGCTAGTTGTCATTTTTGAAATTATCGAATTTCGTATTACCTTCGATTATAAAATCGCTTTTTAATACAGGCACGAGTATTGAGTCGATTTCACTTACGTTATAAATTAATAATGTCTTACCAAATCTTTATAAAAAAAAAAAAAAAAAAAAAAATAGGCGATGATGAAAACATTAGATTATTTATTATTTTTATTTTTGGATATATTTCAACCACAGTGCTTACCGAACTGCCAATTCTAAACAAGCGTACAATTTTGGATTTTCAAATGATGTGAATTCCGTAGCGTTGACTGGTAATTTTAATTTTAACCATTCTATGATGTTGTTATGTGGGTCAATGATTAACGGATAGAATTTAGCCTATAAAAGAATCCATTAACACATTCAGTGGTATTAATTATTTATTATTACAGTATGAATACGACAGTGTCACATTCAAAAACAACTCACCGAAATCTGAAGACTATTCATCTGTATTAAAATAATAAAAAACTTGGTTAAAACAATGCTGAACTGTACAAAACGTATTTTAAGATATCGTTTACCTGTTTAAGTATTATGGCGTTTTGATGCGATGTTTCGTCCGACGGCAAACCTTCGGTAATCCACTGAAGTATTTGACGTTCAGATTCCATGAATTTAGAAAATGAAAATTCGTTTGATTTCAGTTCGTATTTCCATTTTTCAATTTTTTCATTTCGCAGATTATCCGAACATTCCGATAAGTACGTCACGAATGCAGATGCTAATAAAGTGTTCAGTAATAGGTTTTCTAAACTTGATGATAATTCGTTAACCTGTTGAAAAAATCGGGGTCAGTGTAATAAACAGAGTGCCATATGTCATTTTTGGTTTTAGGTGAACTGAGTCCTCGTTTAAAAAAAGTTCGTACTTAAATAATTTAGTATAAACAATAGTACGAGTAGTACCGTACACCGTACACGGAATAAGTAATCCCAAAAGTATATATTTTAAGTATAAGTACACAAACAAAATGGGAATTCAGCCACACACACACTTAAAGTTACAATGATGTATTTATAAATTTTAGAAAAACTACCCAAAAAACGCTTTTCAAATTTTTTTTCTTTAATCCAAACTTCATAAAAATTTAAATAGATAGAATATAGCTTACAGAATAATTTGACTGAAGAAAATTTGTAATATGTGAAATTTTTTTTCTGATTTAACATTTTCTCTTTCTTATTTTTAATAGTGGTTAGTAGTAATACTGACTGAGGAAAAAATAATTTTTTTTTTCTTTTAACAATAATAAACTTTATAATTTTTAATTAAAATTGTCTTGAACAAACCGAACTCCTCTCAGAATCAATTTCTTGAAGAAATGATTTATAGTTTTTTTTAAATATCATCACACCCATCCGAGGAGCGAAAAATACCCATGGTGCAAGGTTAGTAATATTCATGACGATCTAACATCATTATTTCAATTTTGACTGAATGTTTTTTATTTGTGTAAGCATTTACTTTACCAATTATTTACGACGCAAAAGAAGAATAGCTATTATATTTTAAAATATTACATCATACTTTTTAACATTTAATATTTTTGTCTTTTATTTATTTATATCTGTTATGCAGTTAATAAAATATTGAGTTAAATTAAACTTTAGTTTAATATGTATAAGAATTTTAAATAAATATGATAAAAATTATCAAAGGTTAAATTTTTGATTTTAATATCCTAAACTCCTAACACACTAGAGATCAAGTTCCGTTGTTTTAATGTGGTCTATTAAAAAAATGATAATTATTTATCATGTCGATAATAACGAGACACTAATAAATAGATTTAGCAATGACACAATTAACGCTACTAATTTAGTATTCAAGAAGAATAATGAAAACACATGTAATTTTAAACTTCATTTAATAAAGATATATGTATATAAATTATAGTAGTAATTTATGATTTAATTGAAATATATATTAGGTGTAGGTTATTAACAATCATTAACAATAAATTGTATTATGCTTTAATACAATATGTTTAATATTAATACCTCGAACAGATTTAATGTTTTTTGTTTGATTTAAATGTACTGTATAAATAATCCTATATATATATTTATAAATATCCTTTATAAATAAATAATAATTTATAGGCCGTTTCCTAGATTGGTAGAAAATAATGTTAAATTCGAATGATGTAATATTATTTATGTTACATGATACGAACACAATGCAACTAAACAAATAAATATATACCTCTGATTAAGTTTGAATTGTGCTTTTAAATCACATTAATCATATTTTAACATTTTAATTATTTAATGTAGATTATAATAATTGTATGATTAGATTTGAAAAGTTATATTCGACATCATAAATATCTTGAAATATTATAGCATTGTTTAATAACAAAAGATTTAATCCATACAAATATGCAATCTAATCATTTAATACAAAATATCTAATAAAAATATCAATAATACATAGTAAAAATAGTAAATACGCATATTACAATTAATTTTATAATATTATATTGGTAAAATAAATAGTATATATTAATTGCAAATCCTTCATTGTTTTAGATTCTGAACGAAGTGAAGAAGCTAGTGTTTTTACAATGATGTTTATTTTTTTTTTCTGTGTACAACTTTTCGTGTGAAAATACTTGTCCAAAAGTTTCGATCAGTAATTTTTTGAAACCGTATTTGCCACTAGATTGTAGTTAAGAGAGGCCATGTTTTGAATTTCTCAATTCCTCAATTTTTTTTTTGGAAAAAACTACCCAAAATTTGACAAAAACGACTCGAAAACCATCATTTTTTGATTTAAACTCTATGAAAATTTAAACTTAAATAGAAAATCATAGAAAACCTAACCAAACCTAACCTAACCTAACCTAACCTAACCAAAAAAATTTTGGATATTTTTCTAAAATTTTTTTTTCTCATTTATTTTTTATACCATTAACTTCCCTCGATCACAATCGTTTTATTGAAGAAATGATTTATCGTTTCTTTAAAATTCAATACACCACCCGTCAAGAGAATCCCACCCGTCGTGCAAAGTATGTCCGGCTTTTTTCTGATAATTCATACTTTTTTTTTAAAAAAAAAATGCATGCGAATCCGGGCTTTAATTACCTATAGTATAGGTCCTATACTATCATATCCTAACTACTTATTTAAATATAACACTGATGTCCGATTATATAAATACTTGTAAACCCCATCTAGAAAATTCATCATCCAATTTTCCAACAAGTTTTTGTGCAGCTTCTATTGTCTTTTTCTCTTTGTTAATATTCAATTCTATTTCTGCCGCTTCTTTAGTGTTCACGTTCAGTTGTTCTCTTAACTGTGATACATTTTTTTCGACACTGTCCAATCCGTCGCTTAAGAGTTCTATTTGTTCTTCGGCTGTTTGTAATTTGCTGCATAGAAATATTTCAATGTTACACTGATAATATACGTATATTTAATAATAAAATACAACTTAAACAATTTCAAGTGTGTGGATCACTGGAGATAAATGATGTCGATCACTGTTTTCCTAAATACATTTTAAACGCTGCGGTGAAAATAAAAAATAATAATTTATTGTGCAACATTTTTAAGATAATAAATTTGACAAACCTTGGATTCTACTTTAAAATCTAATTTTTGAATTATACAGTAATTTCCTCGGAATTAAAGTATAAATGGTGAAAAATATATCGATTTAACTCAATCACAGTTTGATTCCATTCAATTTAATTCGAGTTCAACCCTAATTTTATATTTCAAGCGGAGCGAAAAAAATAATGTTTTTACAATTTTCTGTGATTAATTTTTTGCATAGGAATACTGGTCCAAAAGTTTCCATCAGCAATTTTATGAATCAAAATTTGCCTCCAGTTCAAAGTATCGTATCTAGAATTTTTTTTCGGGATAAGTTCGAAATACGTTTTGTAATTTTGTTTCAGTCAATACAGAATTCAAATTTTGATGTTTGGTTAAAAATTTGAGAGTAAAACATGATTTTCCTTTTATTCTTTAAATAATCAAAATAAATAGGTATTGTGGTACTCGGTATTAGTTAAATTTTAGTAAATAAAGTAACTCGATAAAAGGAAAAATGTACGTAAATAATATTTTATACTCATAAAGAAATAAACATTTTGTTAGAAAAAAACATTGGTATTTGTAAAATGCTATATTAATTCAAAGATGAACATTTGAATAAATGTTATTCAGTTTATTCTACTTAATTTTTGATGATAAGAAATAGTTCATAGTTTCTATTATTATTATTATTGGAGATATGACTATGTAGTTTATACGTTAGTTATATGTTGTTTGTGGCATATTTCATGAGTTTTTGCTTATTTTTGATAAAACTGTTGAAAACTTTGAAAAACACCTCTTTAAAATATTACACCAACAAAATTATCAACCAGACAAATATGCAAAACTTTATTGATCCCTGTACGTTTATTGATAAGAAAAAGTGTACCCAGAAAAAACGACGAATAACTATGATAAAATTAGGTATAAATATAATATAGTACATGTCATGTATTACTCAAATTATTGTAAAAAATATTCGTTTTTTAGAAAATAAATGCAACTTAAAGAGGTAATCTTTCGAAATTCTTAATAGTTTTACCAAAATTTTGGAAGAACTACTTAAAATTTGATAAAAATGTCTTCAATTTTTCTAATCCAAACGTTATAAAAATTTAAATATGTATAGAAAAAATATTAAAAATATTTTTGCGAAGAAAAATTTCAAATATGTATGTTGTAAATAAAACTAATTTTTAAAATATCTCCGTGTTGAGCTCTTATGCTACTATTTCCAATAATGGTAAGCGTAATAGAATATTTAGAGACATATAGGTAAGTGATGAAAATAAAAATGTTAGCCAATTAATTAATATTATTAATCAACTGAAGAGGCTATCTATGTAAAATAATGCTGCCCTCAAAAAATTCCGCCGTGAGGGGTAATCGCCCTCTCTAATTTCCCCTAAGAACGACACTGACTTGTATTAATTGTGTTCACTTATTATTAAATGAAACATTTTTAACAGCTTCGGTGAAATAACAAAAACAATTTGTTTTGGATTAAATTTTAGAGTTTGCTAAACTACCAACTATGACTCCTACCCAACCCCCCACCTAATACAACCTCGGTATGCCCCTGCTGATCTAAACAGTGAAAAAAGGGTTTAAAAAATAATAATAATAATAATAAATGTTATAACTTACAACTTAAAAATAATGTATTTAGACTAAAAAAGTATAATACATAATTTGGGAAAAGAGACTCATTTAATACCTACTGGCATTGAACTTTGTAATCGATTCGGTATTAATATCAGTAATTTTAATAGTTTTCTTAGTTACAAAAAATATTAGCACTAAAGTTAAATTTATATTGTAAATTTTTAAGATATTTCTTTATAGGATATTATGTACTTAATACTTATAAGTAGTTAAATTTTAGTTGTATATTAGGTATTTACTTTGCTGTTTTGTGTGTTAGGTATATATTTGTATATTTACACTCTTATGTTATTTTTCTTTTAGTTCTTAATCATATACTATATTCTTATATTTTAAACAGGTTATAGTTGTAATTTATTTGTTATGTATTTTAAGCGTTCTTGGAGACATCATCATTTCAAAAATTTTTATTGATATATTTATATTTTGTATATGTGTGAAATGAAATTTGAAATATATTATTATTATTATTATTATAGTAAAATCACTAGCTTCTTCACTCCACTCAGAATCTAAAATCAGAGCCTAGTGATCTAGTGATCCACACACGAATAATTTTGTGTACCTAAATACACAATTATTCTCATAATATTATTCTATTAGTTATTACGATTTTAACGAAGTGTGTTCAGTTTCCAACGGCTTGATCTTGTGCAGTATGTGAGAGTACGCGACATTGGCGACCACCCACGAAGCCAGTGGGGCGGCTGCGGCGGAAGCTCTTTTGGCGTTTTTCGAGTCGAACGAGTCTCGTTTGGATTCCAGCAGCTTTTCCACCGAGTCTCTATTGGCTTCCGAAATCCTGCGCGCGTCGAAAAATCTTATGTCTTCCTTGACGCCCCGCTTGGCCAGAAACGTCTTCATACTATTCCACGACGTGTCCTGTATGCCCATCAGCCGAAGCACCCCTTCCAGTATGTCTCTAATCACTTCCGGCGGAGCTCGCAACGATCTTATCTCGGTCAGTGCTTCGGACTTTATGTTGCTCACTGCCGCTTGAGCCTCTTCTATCAATGGCTCCACTTGCGCTAATTCTTGGTCTATTTCTTTTTTCCTAAATATTTATAAGACCACTGTAATTAATTGTTAATGTGCACATTTCTTATTTGAAGAATAAGTTAGTTTCATTAAAATGCACAATAGCAATAGAATAATAAAAAAGCCGGACATACTTCGCACGACGGGTGGTATTCTCTTGACGGGCGTATTAAATTCTAAAGAAACGATAAATCATTTCTTCAGTAAAACGATTCTGAACGAAGGAAGTTAATAATATAAGAAAAAAAAAATAATGCGAAAATTCGGAGAACTGGGCTGGAATCGAACCTGGTACTGTCGGCGTGCTAGGCCGGTTTCTTTACCACTAGGCCGCAGCACATAACTTGACCACGTAGTATAATAATTAATAACCGAAAATATTGAATTTTCAAAATAGAATAAAATAGATAGAAAACTATTGTTGCATGTGGATTTTAATTCACACCATCGTATTCAGCGTCGAAAAATACATAAGATGCAATAAAACATTATCAACCTTCAGTAATTAAATGCTTATAATATATAGATATTTCGCAATATCTGTCTGTATTTTCTCCAATTTTTTTTCAATCAAATCCTTGTAAAATGTTTAATTATTCGTCTGTAAGAAATTTTATTGCACCAAAATATTCACAATGAAATTTTCTATCTAGACATCAAATTTCAAAACAATCGGTTAGGCTAATTTTCTTAAATGTACGTTAAAGTGCGTAATTTTAAGTAAAACTAACGACTTCAGTCGAAATTCTAACTTCAAACGGGTATAAAAAAAAAAGTTGACTAATGATTTTTGAGATTTTTTCATATCAATTAGATATACATGTCAGTAAGATCATGTTAAATTTTCAAGTCTTAATATCAAAAATCAAACATTTTATTGCATAAAAACTAACAAAAAATGAGAAATTTTCAAAATGCCGTACTTAACCCAAAATTGATCAAATCCTGTTGAAATTTTTATGAAATGTTCTCGTAACTATTTATAATAGTTGATGTAAATTTCAAGTCTCTAGCTGCATTATTTTAGATGTTTTGTCAAAAAGTAATTTTCAGTTTTACGGAAATTTCAGTAATTGCGTATTTTGCCGTTTTTCGTCAATTTTTTCGACAGTTTTTCCCAGTTTTTGGAAAAAGGATTGAGAAATTTGAAAAATGACCTCTTTAAAGTACCATCTGGGTGTGATTCCGGTTCTATAGAGATACTGATCGAAACTTTCGGACAAGTATTTCTATACAAAAAAGTGTTTACAGAAAGAGAAAAAAAAAAATAAACATCATTGTAAAATCATAAGCTTCTTCACTTCGTTCAGAATCTAAAATAAAACCAGTGACGAAGCCAGGGGAAAATATCATTTTTGATTTTAAACTACAGCTCTCACTTCTATATTAGTAGATAATACCGATTAAACATAAATTATAATGTAAAATGTATTAATTTTATTGGTAAACGTATTCAATACGAAATATATAGAAAGAAGAGTTATTAATTTACCTGGCTGAAACCCAACAACTTTTTTACCTTCCTTCAAACGACCACTCACGTCGTATTTTGTTATGAAGTGAAAATATTTGAACAGAATTTAACTTTTTATTTAATTTAATTTTCTCTACGGTATGGTATATACTTAGTTTTGATATTTAATTTTTAGATTCTGAGCGAAAGCAATGAATGTATTGGTTTTGCAAATCTGTGTTTTTTTTTTTCGTATGTATGGAAACAACATTTCGGTTAGAGATACTGGTCCAAAAGTTTCGATCAGTAACTCTATAGAACGGAAATGTTGTCAAGATGGTACTTTTGGGATGTCATTTTTCCAATTTCTCAATACTTTTTTTAAACGCACGCCTAGACTACCCAAAAATTGACAAAAAATGGCAATTTACGAATTTTCGTAAATTTGATTTTGTTTTTTTGACAATAACTTCCAAAATAATGGAGCTAGAAAGTTGAAACTTTCACAACTACTAAAAATAGTCACGCGCACACCTCATAAAATTAAAAAAAACATTTGACCAATTTTGGGGTAAGTACGACATTTTGAAAATTTCTCGTTTTTTGTTAGTTTTTAATTCATAAAATTTTAATGTATGGATATTAAGAGCTGAAAATTTAATACAATCATATTCATATGTATTTCTAACAGTACTCAAAAAATCTCGA
>JAIPRM010004772.1:0-22108 GCA_025469315.1 Stegophylla sp. TES_Ste_2020 | reverse complement strand
ACAATTACTTTGAGAATATACCATGCCTTTATCGCAGATCCGATTATTAAAATCACTCAAGAGTGCGCCAAGCCTAAAGGAAATTATAATTTAAACATAAACTGTACAAAAATATACGATTCGTGAAGTACAATTTATTTTCCAACAACAAGCGTTATAAATTTTTAAACCATGGGTAATCTAGTATTTACGGTGAATATAATATTATAAACAAAATAATTAGCTTAAAGAATTTTTTTGTAAAATATGCTTAAATATGCCGTCATCCCTATAATATGCCTTTATATGCAAAATAAACTTTTTCCTACGCATTCTCTGCTACACAAATCGTCCACACTTCTTACTCTCGTTGAGCTGCATACAGCAATATTACAAATATGAAAACGCATACAAATCCGGACTCTAGTTATCACTAAAGCTGCGATTTGAATGCCCTAAAAAAATTGAAAAAAAATGCATAAATACTTTGAAAATATCATTAAAAAAGTTGAATATAATTCAAAACATGAGTAATCTCCACTCTACAAGTGGAATTTGGTAAGAATGTTAAATTTTAATGAAGCTATAAATAATTTTTTTATTTCAAGATTCTGAGTGGAGCTTCAGTTTATATTTAGTTATTTTTACTTGAAAAATATGAGGTTTATTAATATTATAAAATAAATTATTTTCTACTCAGTCAGTTATATCCTATTAGATATTAATTGAGAACAAGGAAAAAACATTTTTTGATGAGAAAAAAAAATGGAGGAAAAGGATTTCTTACATTTTTATTTTACATCTTAAAAATTTTTTTGTCATCGAATTACTTTTTATATTATTGTCTATCTATATTTAAACTTACTTATAATAAAGGAAAAAAATGTTTAAAGGCACTTTTGTAAATATTTGGAAGGTTTTTCTAGATTTTGGTAAAACTATTGAGAATTTCGAAAAATAGCCTCACAAAAGTACTTAATTGAGACAAATTCTGATTCAAAATGTTGCTGGTTGAAACTTTTGGACAAGTATTTTTTATAAAACACTACCCATAAAAAAAATAACACATTGTGAATTATATCGATATGATGTCCAAGAAATTAGCGCCGAACGTTCAAAAGATTTAATCAATTTGTAAGGATGAAAAATTCGTTAAAAAATAAGAAACAACTAGTGTATTATTAGGTATTTATGTACTAATCAAATTCAATTCAAAATTCTTACATCAAATTAAAATGAATATATGTATATGCGTAATAAGTAAATTTTTTTGACAAATTTTTCAAAACGGGTATTAAGTACTATAAATCTTATAATAAACATATAATAATATTTTAAACTCAAATCACAAACAAATAATTAAATTTGGAGTGCGTCAGTAAAAAAATAAAAAAATAAATAAATAGTGTCACGGAGAAGGACTTAAGACCGAAACTCCCACCTCCCTTCCCGTAATTATGCTATCCACTACTATTGGACTGCATAAGTTCTTATTGTTATCACGGTATGGACCACATAACAATAAAGCTTCCGAGCGGATAAGAATATAACAGATAAACGTGTTCGAAATGACATTGGTTGTCACTGTGCACGCACTCCCATGTATTATTTATAAATTATGATAAATCATCGTGGTAAATAATTATAAAAATATAGAGAACACCGACGAAATAATAACATTCGTTAATAACATTGAACGCGGTCTCCGCATTTGTATTTGCCGTCGCGTTGTGAAATCGAAGAATCGGAAGCTCGTTAAATCTCGATTAACGTTAAATCTTGACGTTAATAATATTATACATCGACGGAGGCATGCAGTGGGAGGGAGGAAATAGACTTCAATAAAAATCAATTTGATAATAATACTTCCATTTTAATACAATATAAAATATTACCTTACCTAACCTAATTAAATTAAATGAGAACAGAAAAATTATGTTCAATGATAAAAAAATAAGTGCTAGAAAAAAAATTTCACAAGCCTACCTATTAAAAATTTTTACTCGCCAAAATGTATTTGAAATTATTGTCTAACTACATGTTTTAAATCTTCATAAACTTTGGATTTAAAAAAAAAAAAAGTTATATTGGATACCTAGTTGTAACATTATGTATTTTGGGTATACTTCGCTCTTCGAGTGGGATACTCTTGTGGGTGTATTGAATTTTAAAGAAACGATGAATCATTTCTTTAATAAGATGATTTTAAGTGGAGCTTTATTTATTCAAAACAATAGTACTTAGAATTTTTAAGGTTTTTATAATAACAAAAAAAAATATATTTTCTACTTTGCCAGTTTTATACTTTATTATTATCTGAGAAAATTAAGAAAAAAAATTGGTAAGATAAAAAAAAGTGAGAACACATTACCAAAAAATGTTTTTCACATTTTCAAAGTTTTCTTTCGCCAAAATATTTCTCATATTATTATCTATCCTTATTTAAATTTTCATAAAGTTTAGATTAGAAAAAGATAGTTTCCGAGTCTTTTTTGTCAAATTTGTGGTAGCTTTTCTACAATTTTTAAAAATTGTTAAGTGTTTCGAGAAATAACTACTTAAGTGTACCATCTAGAAGCAAATCGGGATTCAAAAAGTTGATGGTCGGAACTTTTGGACAAGTATTTCCATACGAAAAAGTGTTTACAAAAAAAAAAAAATAAATAAAAATAAACATAATTTTAAAAACTACCTTCTTCGCTCCACCCATAATATAAAATAACTATATAAATTAAATAGACAACTTTCGGCAGATCATATTCCCAGAATTGGATAAACAATCGGTTCACGTTCACTGAAACATTTGTATTAAAATCAATTAAAATGCAATTTTATGTTTTTTTTTTTTAAATTTATGAATTTATGATACATTAAGCATTTTTTTGAATTTTTTTCATAACATTTTTAACAATTTATTGTTAGTGCATAAGGGTCAGATACATTTTTGTTAACTGTTACATATTTTGTCCAGTACTTTTCACTTTATAAAATAAATACAAATTTATACATTTTACTTCTGAATTTTCAAATATTTTGATCCCTTCTGATGTCTGACATAATATGTAATTTATTGTTTATTGTGCCAATGACGTCATCGAAAATTAAATGCAGACCCTCTCGTCCTACTCACTGGTACCTTATGCGTAAACACTATACCGTTCACCGAATATTAATAGTACCAAACGTTGTGCGCATAGCATTGTATTGCGCATTTACTGGTTTAACTACCGGTCAAATTATTATAATATTGATATTTAAATAACCGTTTTCGCTTACCGCACTTAGGCGCCGACGATAATTGGTTTACGCGAGTGCATATCAGATTGTATATGCTACGAATTTAACGGGGAGCACTGGAAAATTTGGGATTAACAAAATTCGTTTCAGAAACGACACACCGTCGTTGTGCAAAATTGATCAATACGAAATTTGATTTGGGTATTAATGTTTTGTGGAAAAAGTAACCAACAAATTAAAATAATACCTCCTACGTGTTAAAATCTCTGGTTTTTATGAAAAAGTCAAATTAATAAATGTCTTATGTAAATACTTGATTGTAAAATACTTTGTATGTACAATAATATTACATTAGATATTTTGAAAGTGCTAACCGGTTCATTTAATACCTTTAAATGATTATTGGTAAAAATTTATTCAGTTTTCCGGCAATTCTTCTGATATTATTCATTGTTATTAAAGTCTTAATTACTGAACAGTATATCATTATTATTTGTTGTTTGTTTCTAGCGAAACTAAAATGCTCTTTAACGAGGAAAACAATTTATCAGAATGTTATTTTGTTCTATCACTCTTTAATAATAATGATATACTTTTGTAGCTAAACTGGTATTTTGAAGTCAATGGGTAGGCTAGCAATCGGTTTTCCTACTTGATTTTTCTTAAAAACACTAAAATAATTTAAAGCTAATAAAAGTAGCAGTCTGAATTATTATAAAATTGATTTCGAATTGAAATTAGTAAAAAGTACACACACACACAACCAGAAATTCCTGATTACGCGTTCGATAATCAAAGCTATGGCAGTAAGTAAATAATAAAAATCTATTGAAAACGATGCACTGAAAAACGTTGATTTAAACTATCTTATTGAATAAACTAAATTCGGTATTGGATGAATTCCAATTATCTCCCTCCTCTGAATAATTGGTCGATCACAGGCTCCTATGCAAAAAACATTCGGTCTAGAGGTCGGGCTATTGACTCATAGTTTGAAATAATAATTAAAATTATATTAATAAGGTCATAATTTGTATATAACAATTCATTCAAAACTATACGGAAGAGAGTGACGAGTTGGTCCCCCCTTGGATTCGTGCCAACGACTATAAACGGTTTTTAGTGTATCCGGTGTATTTTAACTTATTAGTTGCAAATAACGTGTTACCCCCTTCCCCCCGTAGCCTCGCCCTTAAATCTCAAATGTCTCATCCGATTGTTTTTTTTTCAAGTCATTAGAGTAATTAGTAAATACATTTGGATAGTTTTCGGAATTTAGTTCCGATTTGTATTGAATTTCCAAATATTGTAATTAAAAACCGATTTTCGGAATATTTAAATTCATTTATTCGTAAAATATTTGTTTGAGGGTAGAAAGAGTAATAATTATTGTAAAACGTTATTATTGCATATTTTTTTTACGTTACAATACAATTTTATTCTAATCATTTATTTGTTTTTTACTTTTTATCTACTGAACATATATCAATATTTATCGGAAAGTAATTACGGAAATATATAAAGTAAAATATAATAAGAAATGTATATAGAAATTTTGGAATTAAAAATTGTCTTTAGTTTGCACATATCTACAAATTGGTTTTCAGAATAAACAAAATATTTTACTATGGGTTTAACGAATGCTTGTCTACTATGAATTTTACACTTCTCACATTACAATTGCTATTATTAGTAATTTGATTACACGAAAAAAAACATTCAAGAACCGGCTTTTTATTTTTTATACTATACGAACTTATAAAAAATTGTAATTTTAGATTCTACACGGAGCGAAGGAGCCATTATAAAGTTACAATAATGTTTATTAATTATTATTATTTTTACAGTTCTGTCTTTTTCGAATAAAAATACTAAATGTTAGTTTAAACTGGTCATTTTTTGAAATTCACGTTTTTCTCATAAGGTAGACGATGCATAAAAAGTGTTTTATGTTTTTGATTGTTTATTTGGTTGTTATCAAAAATTTGATATGTTAAATATGGTAACGATGATAACGCAATAGTTAATAAGTGACAATTAATTTTTAATTTTATTTATTTTTATCGTTGGTAACCACCGCAACTAAAGCTCCACTCTGATTCGTTTTATTGAAGAAATATTTTATTATTTTTTAACATTTAACACATCTACTAGATCTTACTCAAGAAGCGAAAAATATCTATAGGTCATGAATTATGTCCGGCTTTTAATATATTAATCTATCGTCGTTATGAATATACACAGTATAACATGAAAAATATAAAAATAAAATAAAAAAAAATAAAGTATAGAATGAGAAAGCCGAACATATTTCGAACCACAAATATTCATTGCTCTTCGAGTCAGATACTCTTGGTGGGTATGCAGAATTTTAAAGAAATGATAAATCATCAATATTCTTCAATAAGACGATTCTGAAGGAAGGAATTTAATATTTTAATAATATAAAATACAATAAAAGTTGTCACATCCACCAAGAGTATCTGATCCGAAGAGCGAAGAATATCCATAGTGCGAAGTATGTCTAGCTTTCTTGTCTATAATTTACTTTAATTTTTTTTTATCTAATAAATAAAG
This sequence comes from Stegophylla sp. TES_Ste_2020, assembly GCA_025469315.1. Lineage (NCBI taxonomy): Eukaryota > Metazoa > Arthropoda > Insecta > Hemiptera > Aphididae > Stegophylla > Stegophylla sp. TES_Ste_2020. Next base: position 16,315 of record JAIPRM010004772.1, on the reverse strand, counting down.
AAAAAGAAAAAATAATTAATAAAAAAAAAAAAAATATATTAGAAAAACGTTCAATTTTTCTTCTTCATATTTTCAACATTTTCTTTCGTCAAAATATTTCTCATATAATTTTCTATTTATGTTTAAATTTTGGATCAAAAAATTATAGTTTTTGAATTTTTTTTTTTTGTCAAATTTTGAGTAGTTTTTTTTCAAAGAAAAAATGAAGAATTGAGATACCAAAAAAATGACATTTTTAAAGTACCAACTATAGAGGCAAATCCGGTCTCAAAAAGTTACTTTTGGACAAGTATTTCTATACAAAAATGTATTCACAGAAAAATAAATAAAAATATATAAAAAATAAACATAATTGCATTAACACTAGCTTCTTCACTTCGTTCAGAATCTAAAATTATTTTATATACATTCTATATGAACTATTAATTTGTTCGACCGGAAATTGGTTTTGATTATAAAACTGGGTTTCAATAATCAGGGACTAGAGCCCGAACCGTAAAATACAGGTTAACCTTAAAAATGTAGAAACCGAAACCTTAAAAAAAAACAGTAACCTTAATTATAAAAGGGTTAATTTCAGTTAGTTACAACTAGTAACACCTGTCTTTTTTGTCAGTTCTAGAAAAATAAAATTCAAATTTTTAAATGTAACCTGTAACTAGTAGTAATAATTAAGCTATCAATTACTGATAAATCATGTAATGTTTAAATGAATATTCTGTGTATATGTAGGTCACTGTCATTTAATAATAATGATTTTCTAGTTTGTATAAATAATATAATAAAATATAATGATAAAATTCTATATGAGGACACACTCATTATGGGTGATATGAATATTAATATAATATAATTGGTAATGAAAATGTAAATAATGAATATTTAGATACCTTATTATAAAATGGATTTTGCCCTCTTGTATGTAATGTATTTAATGTATTTGCTAGACTTCCTGTAAACAAAACATACTTGTATTGATCATAATACAATAATTATGAAATGTAATGATGAAATCATTTTAAATAATATTCAAGCAGGTGTTATTTAAATTTACATAATAGACCACAATCCAATTATTTCTTAAATTCCGTTGCTAAAAGTTACTCCAAAATAATAATTTCATAAAAAAATTTAACTATGACTTAAATATAATATATTATAACTTGGTTAAATGTAATCTAGAAAAAGATATTTGGGACTCAGTTTTTAATAAGATTTATATTGAGAATGCAGTTAAAAATCTGTATGATATATTAATATGTATCGTTGGAACTTTGACAAAATAACTATTACCTATAGTATTTTTAGATTTTTCAAAAGTTTTCGATACTGTTAATCATAAGGAATCACCGACGATACATGTGTTCTACTTTGTGATAATTCATGGAACTTTTACTTTTTTATTTATAGGAAAGCAATTATTAAATTAAATCACTAAATACAAAAAATAAATTTAAAAAAAAAATACAGCAATAAACTATGAATTAACAGTTTGGCATCTTCAATATATAATTGTGCAAACTATATATTTCAAGAATTAATTATTTATAATAATGAAAATTCAGGTAACTTAACTCAGCGGTTCCCAAACTTTTGTCCAGTGGTGCCCTTTTTTGGCCCAAATTCATTCACGGTGCCCCCTGCCTCTAAAAAAGTTTTTTTTTTAAAGCTAAAAATGAAGGTCATCGATCTAATTATAGAAAGATAGTAAGTACATTTTCAAGTTAAAACAAAAAAAAAAAAAGAAATGAAAAAAAAATATAAATGCGAATAATGAAATTAATGATTAATTGTACGTGGTTGGATAACAATGTCAGGTTTTATTATGGACAACTAGAGTCGGAGGTTACGTTCACCACTGAGGCGGTTGCAGTATTTAGTGCTAGCAACAGTGTAAATTGGAATATTCCGACTCACAAAAATACATTTTGACGGAGGCTGACATTAGTGCATTAGTGATTTTGATTAAAACTTCATAATTTTTCAAATTTAGCCATAATTTTACGTACAAATTGCTACTGAAGAAAATTTTAGGATCGGGTTTGAAATTAAGTAGATCAAATATTTGTAATCAGATGTAGCTAAGCTTAAGAGTTTTGCACTATCTAAGAAGGGATACCGTTCATATTATTTTAACAACACCACTCTATCTGGCGAGGGGGACAAAAATAATCACATTAAACTGTAAATATATTTATTTCTTTTTGAGCCACGGTGCTGTTGAAAAGTGTTTGAGGTGCCCTTTGGGCATCGCGGTACATAGTTTGAGAACCACTAACTTAACTTATTCCAAAGTTATTAAAGTATTTAAAGTAAAATATTTAGGTTTGATATTTGATTAACGTGAGATGAAATATACATAATATACAAAACATTCCAACGCAGTTAAGGACAATAATTATAAGTAAAAAACACGCAAATTAATTTAATTATCATATCAATAATACCATTATCAGTATCATTAAAATATAATTTACGAAAAATCAATTTTATTTGTTAACGTAACTATACTTATTTACTGTATAAACTATCACGTGTCCTCATGATGTTTTTTTTTTTATTTTTTTTTTTTTTCTGTAAACACTTTTCATATAGAAATACATGTCTAAAAGTTTTGACCAACAATTTTTTGAATTACAATTTGCCTCCATATGGTATTTTTAAGAGGTCATATTTCGAAAATCTTAATGGTTTTCTCAAAATTAGGGAAAAACTACTAAAAATTTGACAAAAACTATTCAAAAACTAACTTCTTTTTTTAATGTAAACGATGAATCCAAATATGAAAATCCTAATACAAGTATAAAATAATATGAGAAATGTGTTGGTTTGAAAAAATTTTGAAAATGTGAAAAAATAGTAAAAAAAAAAAAAAAACCACTTTTTTCTCATTAAAATTTTGATTTTTTTCTGTTCTCAGTTAATAGTGGGATATAATACTGGCTGATTATTATATATATATATATTTATTTATATATTAATAAACTTTATAACTGCGGTCGGCACCTGGTGGATCGTGATCCGAATCCGGACGGCGAAAGACAAAAATCTCGATCAGCAACATATCTTACTTGATTATGATGTTTACTATAATTAAAAAGGAAAATGTATACTTTTCTGAAACTGTATGAAACTGGCAATCAACCTGGCTAGAATGTTTGATTTGACGAACATTTGTGAATTATTTTTTTGAAAAACAAGTATCGAATCATTGGTGAAATTAGAATAATTTTTTTTTTTTTTAGTAGAGAGGGAGTTAGATTAGGTTAGCTTAAATATTTATTATTTGATTTAGCCTCCCTTAATTGTATTAACCTTACGCAATTTATAAAAATTGTTGGAGCTTTGAATAATTTCGAGGGGTTAATCCTCCACAATTAGACCTCCCTCCTCCTATTTTCGCCTATATATCGAACAAAGTTAATAGATTCTCACTTTGAACACACATTACGTATCAATTATTCTCCACGAGCTCCCAATTTTAAAAAGCTAGGAAAGTAAAAGAAATTTAATTTCTGATATCAAATAGCTCGGTAATCCGATAATATATTTATTATTGTATTTTTTTTAACTGTAACAACAGGTAAATTAGTTATATTATCACATACATAATATATATCATAGAGTGATTCTATGGAAAAAATTAGCGAGTCAAAACATTTAGGAAAAATCGGTACATTTTTTTTTTTTTTTTGGCAGGATGCAATTTTCTTAAATAAATAAATAGCATAAAAAGTAATATTAATCAATACATTTGTTATTGCATAATAAATTATGACAATGTTTTATTATAGAACAACATGACTCCCTCCAAGATTTTTTCTTGCACTCGCGCCTGCTCTGACTAAAGTGACCTGGAACAAGGTGTGTGTGTATAAATATGCATAAAGGTCATATTAGTTTTGTAACAATCGGAGACGCGTTAATACGGAATTGAACGATAAACGAACTAATATGACGTCTATAGCTGTTTACAGTCGATAACACTGTGATTTAAATCGTAAATTAGTCTGGACGGAAAACAAGAAAATTTGGAACTATTTTGTGAAAAAAAAAAAATTAAAATTAAAAATCTTTACAAAACAAGCCTATAGACATTGTGTAACATGTATAAAATATAAATGTGTTAAATATTTTTTATCATAATCCCAAATCAATTTACATTATCGAATGACAATATTTCGTATTTATATTTTATTATTTTTGTAGTATTTAAAATACAAATATCACTTGTTAATCTATAAAAGATGTTAGTCAAAAAATTATTTCAATTAATATTTATATATATATATTATATAGATAGTGCCGGGTAAATTTCCAATAATTTATTCTGCGTTCTACCAAATTGTACCTCTGATAAGAAATTTATTTATTTGAACCATTAGAATATGTAGAACCTATACATTTTAGATAACTATTTAGTAACCACACAGCGAATGAGTTTATGGTATATAAAATGCGATAAAAATTGGAAATTAGATGAAGTATAACAAACTCAACCGCAGTTTTGGTATTGAAACTAAACAGACCAAACGCTGGTTCACTGCGTTTACTATGTTTGCAAACGTTTGCTGTGTCATTTAGCAAACAGACGCGCGGTCCGAATATCTCTGTTAAAAAACGTTTTCAACGTTCTCCGTTAGAAAATTTCCTCGTTGAATATTCTCAACTTCTTTGTCAACTGCAATAACGTTTTACCGAGATTATGAAACCATGAGTATTGATAATTGTCGGCAGGCACGTATACAAGGGGGGGGGGTTTAGGGGTTCAAACCCTCCCCGAAATTTCTTAATTGCAGCGTTGTTCAGTCATTTTATATAATATGTACATTGTACGTATAATACTACTATTTTATAAGGAACACCCCCCGAAAATTTATTTTGTGTACGTGCCTGATTGTCGGCCAATCATATTGTTGAATTGCACACGTTGTACACGGCACAATATGGCGGCAGTGAAATATAGTAACATGATAATATTATAATATAGTAAGTGACTGTGATTACGAAGGTAATTTGCACCATTAGTGATTAGACAATAACATAACCAGCAGTTAATGCCCACAATCAAATTACTCATTAATCATAATTTACGCGGAAAATTATAATAATATTATCGAATCTTTTAAATATATGGACTGCGTCCAGTATAAAAAGAAGAATATTACAAAACAGTGTTCATACTTCAGCGTCAACACTCGATTGCAGTGTACACCTATATAATATAGTTCATTAATTGAAAACAAATAAATATTTTTATTCTAATCAACATGAAATTTTTCTTGGGATTTGTCATCTGCGTCGCTTCGCTCATCTTTAATGTTTCAGCTAATCCTGCAGTACAGGTAAGAAAACAGTAAACAAATAATATTATAAACATAATATATTTTAGATTCTGAGTGGGGTGAAGAAAGTAAGCTAGTTTTATTACAATGATGTTTTTTAAAAACATTTTTATGTGTACACGTTTTCGAATGGAAATACTTGTCCAAAAGTTTCGACTGATCACATTTTGAATTTGAATTTTCAAATTGTTAAAAAATTTGACAAAAATGCCTTTTAAACATTTTATTAGATGCTAAGCGAAAGAAGCTTATTTATTTTACAATAATATTTTTTTTCTTATTTTTCTATTTTTGTGAACACTTTTTTGTACAAAAATACTTGTCCAAAAGTTTCGATTATTTACTTTATTTATATAAAATTACACCCATATGATACTTTGAGAGGTGATTTTCCAAATTTTTCAATACTTTTTCTATGCGCAAAGGAAAACTAACTGAAAATTGACAAAAAAAAAAAAAAAAAAACAATAAAATATACCATTACCAGAATTTTAATTTGTTTTTTAACATAACTTCAAAAATAATGAAGCTAAAAACTTGAAACATTTACAAACTACTAAAAATTATCGCGATAATACTTCATAAAATTTCAAAAACATTCGACCAATTTTGAGAAAAATATAGAATTTTGAAAATATAGGAAATTTCTTTTTTTTTGTAAGTTTTTATTTCATACAATTTTTAATTCTTAATATTATGACTAGAAAAAATTAAAATTTATTAATGACCTCACTCACTTATACATTTAATAAATAATAATTGACCTAAAATTTAATATTTTAATGACCTAAAATAATTATGCAAAATCGTAATCAACAAAAAAATTTGATTGCAATTTTCAAGAATTTTCTTTTACGTAAGTACCTACGTCAAAGTTTTACCTAAAATTACACACTATTTAACGTACGCAAAAAGAAAATTTGGTTCAATCGATCTTTATGAAACTTGTACCTAAGTACGGGATTACACTATGAATATTTTGATGTAATAAAATTTTCTACTTGCGAATAAAAAAACATTTTACAAGGGTTTGATTGGGAAAACAAATCGGAAAAGCTACAAACAAATATAATGGTAGGTATAAATTTTCTAGTTAACAGGCACCCAAAAAGGTTGGTTATGTTTTTTTGCCATCTCACGTATTTTTTGACACTTTGTACAATGGTGTGAACTAAAATAGTTTTCTAAATATTTGATTTTGAGAATTCTATATTTTCGGGTATTATACTTATTATATACTTATACAATTTCAATTATTTTCAACGTTGTTCTTGTAGTCTAGTGGTCTAGTGAAGACTTCAGGATGCAACGGTACCGGGTTCAAATCCTTACGTGGTAAACAAATTTTTTTTCACTTTTTTTCAACCCTGACTGACCAGAGGTGACACGATAAACACTAATACCATGGGCGTTCTCACGGGGGGGGGGGAAATGGGGGATAGATCCCCTCCCAAGATGAATTTTTAGATTCTGAACAAAGCGAAAAAGTTTATAATTTTACAATGATGTTTATTTTTTCTTTTCTTTTTCTCTATCTGTAAACACTTTTTCGTATAGAAATACTTGTTCAAAAATTTAGGTCAGTAAATAGATCTGAAATTATACTCAAATAGTACTTTATAGAGGTGATTTTTAAAATTTCTCAATAATTTTTCCAAAATCGTTGAAAATCTGTCAAAAAAACGGCAAAATATGCAATTACCGAAATTTTCGTAAAATTGAAAATTGCTTTTTAACATAACTTCAGAAATATTGTGGCAAGAAACTTAAAACCTCTACCAACCATAAAAATGGTCACAAAAATTTTCCTTCAAAATTTCAAAATTATTTTAATTAATTTTGAGTTAAGTATAGCATTTGAAAATTTTGGAAATTTATCGTGTCTATTGATCTTGAAGATGTACTTGATTCAACTGATAAGAATTCAGAAAAATCGATAGTTTAATTTAGATTTGTCATTAAAGTCATTGTCATTATAAAATGTTTACAATTTTAATAAATATTACAATAAATATGACTTGATGATATATAATTATTATAGTAATATTCAATATTATATTATTGGAGTTGTGAAGTGAAACCACTGTTACTTATTTTCTATAAACATTTTTCATCCCCATCCATTGAAATATTCTGAGAACGCCACTGATTAATACTAATTATATTATAGCGAATTAATGTTAATTTATGATAATAATTGCCACATTATTATTAGCTAGTGTTTTTACAATGATGTTTATTTTTCTTTTTTTTTCTGTGAACATTTTTCTTGAAGAAAAACTTGTCCAAAAGTTTTGATCAGCAACTTTTTAAAACCAGATTTGCCTCTAGGTGGTATTTTAGAGAGGTCGTTTTTTGAATTTCTCAATTCTTCGTTTTTTTTTTAAAAAACTACCCAAAATTTGACAAAAAGACCCGTAAACCATCATTTTTTGATCCAAACTTTATAAAATGTTAAACATAGGTAGATATTAATATGAAAAACATTTTGGCTCAAGAAAATTTCGAAAATGTGAAAAAGAATTTTTGGATTAGTTCGACATTTAAGTTCAATGCGTGTTTATCTGTATAATATGTAAGATTAGTGTACAATCACACAAAAATGAATTAATTGTGGATAATATTCTGGTCGAATTTCGACCACTTGGTGATGCTAGTACTTATCATTCCGTAACTTATTACACAAAATTAATCATTTACAAGAATAATAAATGCCAAATGAATTATTCTGATATCAAATAACAATCGTTAAACATAATATAAGCGATTACTATTGTTTATTAAGCTAACTGTAGCTCTGCTCTGAATCGTTTTATTGAAAAAATAATTTACTGTTTCTTTAAAATTCAACATACCTGCCAAAAGTATGCTGCCCTAGGTGTGAAGAACAACCATGGTGCAAAGTATGTCCGACTTTTTCTAATTCAAACTTTAAGATATTTAAAACATAGATAGAAAATTGTATTAAAAATATTTTGCTGAGTGGAAGTTAATTTTTTTCCTGTTCTCGGTAATATAAGGATCTAAAATTAGCTTGGTAAATAATTCTGTACACACAACAAGAAGTGTTATAAATTTATAATATTATACTAATTTATTCTCATGTGACAATTTAAAATACTAGAAAAACTCAGTTTTCCTATTTTACTAGTAATAACTACTACCGGAATTTCAGTACGTCATTACGAAAAATTTGGATGTAGGTGTGGGTATTTCAAAACTGGGGGTACTAAGTACGCCCAAGCTCCCCAAATCGCGCTTATACCAATTTCTATGGCTGATTTCCAATGTTAAAACTTACATGTATAAACTAAAAATAAGATGTTTTAGATTAATTTTCTAACTATAGGTAGGAAATTTTTCGTAATACTTAAGTATTAAATATCAAATAAAAACGATGTTATCCAAAAGATAAATAAAATCAAATTTAGTAATTAAATTTTACCATACAGTTATTTATTTATTATGCATTTACAGTCAATTCCAGGTGGTTTTACTCCAGTTTCAGCTGACAATAACAAGATCAATGAGCTGGCTCAATTTTCCTTAAGTACTGTTGCACAACAATCGGGTTCTAAAAGGTCTTTGAGATTGGTCAGAGTCGTTTCAGCACAATCACAGGTATGAAGTGGTTTTATTAAACATGTATTATACCTAATATTATTAAACGTTTTACTGTAGGAAGTACAGAGAAGGCAAACTTTTTTTGGGCTTAGTGCTGACGTTTTCCAAACGAAAATTTTAAAACTGATCACAAGCACCAAAATATAATAAAATTATCACTTTTTATGATCAAAAAATGTAAAAAAAAAATCATCAAACATTTTTTTCTTGTGTCACTGAAATTCGACGTTCGGCCATAGACCCTGTCAAACGGTGGCACACGAAAAACGAGAATTTCAGTTATAATTTTCCATAATACGCATTAATGTGTATTAATTATTTATTATTTATTAGTAGGGTTCGGAAACTATTGCGTTCGTATATTCTTTGATTAATGGCTGTAAAATAATCAAGTTAAGACATACCTACACTTATTTCATGCCATTGCAAACTTGTATTTTAAAAATTTAATTTGCATAATATTTTGAATTTTTTTAGGCGAAGCACATATTTTACATTTAAATTTTACCAATATAATTACCTATTGTTATTTCTATAATATTTTTAAATTTTGAAGTTTAATAAATACATTTTTAAGGTTTACATAATTATTTTTCTCTCTCGACCGTCGACTGATATAATAATACAGAACAAGTCATCGAAAGGGACTTTAAGACTCTGAATGAAGTGAGGATGCTACTGATTTCTACAATGATGTTTATTTTTTTTTTTTTTGGGAACACTTTTTCGTATGGATCTACTTGTCCAAAAATCTCGATCAGTAACTTTTTGAAACTCGATTTGCCTCTAGCTGTTCATTTAAAGAGGTTATTTTTTTAATTTCTCAATTCTTCATTTTTTTTTTCTTTTTGGAAAAAACTATACAAAATTTTACAAAAAAGACTCTTAAACCATCATTTTTTGATCCGAACTTTATGAAAATTTAAACACAGATAGACTATAATATAAGAAAGATTTTGGCGCAAGAAAAATTTGAAAATGTGAAAAAAATTTTGGACATTTTTCTAACATTTTTTTCCCTCTTACTAAGTAAAGAAAAGTAAAATAAAGTAAAGTAAAGTTAAGTTAAGCAAAGTAAAGTATAGTAAAGGCAAGAAAGCTGGACATACTTCGTACCACGGATATTTTTCGCTCTTCATGTTAGATACTCTTGGTAAGTGTGTTGAAAATGACAACCATTATTGATCTTTATATTATTGACTTCTTTCGTTCAGAATCGTCTTATTGAAGAAATAATTTATCGTTTCTTTAAAATTCCACAAACTCACTAAGAGTATGTGACCCTAGGAACGAAGAATATCCATGGTGCGAAGTATGTCCGGCTTTCTTGCCTTTACTTTACTTTTTCAATTGTCTGGTAGTGGCAATAAATGCATAGCACTAGAAGAGAGTAAATATAAGATTATATAAAATATTAGCTGGACTTGACTACTATTGACGTTCCTAGTTGTTTCTGAGAGAAGATCTACAGCTTAAAAACAATGTTCCAAAAAACATATCAACAAAATAATACATTTAAATTTTGGTAATTTTCAATAGTTAAAATTTAATAAATCAAGTTCTTATTAAAATTGAACAAAAAAGAAAAATATTGCATATTTCAGTCATTTTAGATGCATTACAAATTTAAATAAGTCACCCGAACCCTTGTTTGCTATTAGTAATGTATAAATGTTGTCAAATACATTGATTAATATAATATGATAGTGTAATTAAAATATGCTTAATGAGATAATTAAATTTCGGAATGATTTTATAGGTCGTTTCAGGAATGAATTATAAGATGGCTATTTTGGTGTGTGAAAAAAATTCAACCGATGATAACACCAACAATGTGGATCAAAAAGTTTGTTAAAATTGTATTTTATGACAGAAATGAATGTAACCATTTAATTTTGCAGTCCTGTCGTAAGTGTGATGTAAGTGTATGGGAACAATCGTGGTTAAACAAAAAAGACGTTACCAATGTGGCTTGTACAGAACCAGCTGAACTTTCAACTTTTTCTAACGTATCAAATAATGGTACAGTGATGAAATATCATTTTACTGAAAAATTAAATTTAATCATTACTTAATATGTTTTAGAAACACAATAAATGTATGAGAATTTTACAACTTCAGTTGACGGAAGGTAATCCAGTCAACCCGATAAAGTAAAGAGCATATTTTTTCTCTAAATGCAGTTCACTTAGTATGCAATTTTATTAGTCATTTACTACTAATGACTTGGGACTTAATGCAATTATAAATATATATTTTTTTATAACATCAATTATTCAATAATACCGAACTTGTAAGTTATACTCAAAAAAATTATATCGTTGTATTAAAATATATTAAAATATATTAAAAATATCATATAATGTATATAAAAAAAAAAAAACAATTATATATTTATGAATAAATAAATAATTATTTCTAGAAAATTTTTTTGACTTTTCTTGGTCTCCAGGAATGCAGGTCACATCTGTCCGAATAGAATAAAAGTTATATGTGTAATGTAAAAGTTTACAAATTATTTTTAAAATATTGTCAAGTACAGGTGTATTGTTGAGTGAAAATTTAAAATACTTAGAACATCATTACTTTTACATTTTTTAAGTTGTCCACAATTATTCTATTGAAATAAATATAAGTAATCATTAATCAGCTTTATGATATCAATAATTTATGGATAATATTACTAATCAGTATGAGTTAGATGTTAAAAAAATGTATAAATTAAAAAAAGGTATACAAAAAATAATTACATATTGAGATGTTAATAAATAAAAAAAATTATTAATAAGACTCGAGGCTTATAGCATTTTAATATTTGTTTATAGTATTTGAAAAAAAAAACAGAAGCCAAAAGTTTTTAGAGCATATTTTAGAGTTTTTGCATTTATTTTGCTATTTTTATAACTAATTAGATGTTTATTGCTAATTAGTGCGGAAATAACAAAATTAATAATATGTGAATAATATTTTTAAACGTTTTGCATTGATCGTTGTCTCTAGATAAAAATATTCCCGAAATATTTATAAGTACGTGTGGAAAATATTGAATATTAATACATATTACGGGATTTATTAATTGGTACTAATTACAAATAAGCATAAAAAGAAGCTGTACATACTTCGCACCGTAGGAATGTGTGTTGTCATGAGCCCTAGCCCTTAATTAGTCACGTTTAGAATATTAATATTAAAGAGATTTTGCTTTTCAGTTAATCGCATTATATGCATGCAACTCAAGTTAATTTATACAATTATTGATAAGTTAGATTGATAATATCACATAGAACTTAGGTCATAAGATATAAGAAGTATGCTTCTTTTTAACTCGACAAAATAAAGAATCATTATATTCAGTTTTTTTAACCATAAACAATGTTTGCAATATTGAGATGTAGTTTTCCTTATTCATATTTTGGACGTTTGAAAGGAGTTATAACGTCTAAAACGCCTAGGTAAACCACTGGGCTTACCCAACTTAAAATTTTTACTAAAAATGGTCGATTTGACTTTCAATTATGTAAAATAGACTTTAAACTCGGTAAAATTTTATAGTTATCATTGAAACAGATTATTCTATTATTAAATCAATTCAAAACAAACACTATCAATATAAAACTAACAATAATCGATAATAATTAAAACTGATGTTCAGAATTGTTTTAGGAATAGTTTTTATCATTTCTTTGAAATCAAACATCTCTATTATTTGTATCGTATACCCGAGGAGTGAAGAATACCAATGGTGCGAATTTTTTTTTTTCTTCGTCAAATTTGTTTCTTCTAAAAGAGCAAATTATACGTACTATATATTTTATGCTCCACTACTTGTCCAACTGCAGCTGACCATTCGACATGTGGATAACAATAATATTGATAATTGACGTTTATGGATTAAAACAATTAATTATAATTTCGGAGCACGTAAACTACTGTCACGCTAGTGCTATGGTGACGAGACAGTGTGCCGGGGGAACACACTAGTCGACGGATTAACATAGGATTCTTCGATTCGCACAGAATTCGAAATGAGAGATTTGCAAATCATAATAATTATCGTTAAATACTCGGAAAACATTAGTCCCCGAAAACAATTATGTAGCACTCGCGTTTCAATGACCCCTAGATGGGTAAACGAAATCTCAGCTCGTTTGTGATAATGTTTTCAACAAGGTAAAATAATTTATAAAATAGTGAGTAGCAGCGGTGTATGTTTGGGGAGGGGGGGAAGTTTGGGTGCCTTTTATATATATATATATATATAGTATACTTTAAAATTGTAATTTTTCAAAGTTCTTAATACTCTAGCCTAGCGCAATGAGAAACCAACTAAAATTTGTGTAAAAACGAATATGCCTAAACTCTTTCGATTTCAGTTTACTATTTCATTTAAAAACTATAACACAAAAATGATTTATGGAAATCACGTTTCAAAAATTAGAAATGATTAGGGTTCGAGACTTGTTGCATTTGCATATTCTTTATTAATGGCTGCAGAATAATCTAAGTGAGATATTAATTTGTTTCAAGACATAATGGATTCTAATACAAACATTTTTCGTGCATATTTTTGCATATTTTGCGATTTATTAGGAAAAATGCATATTTGACAATTTTTTTAGCTTATTTACGCATATTTGACAAATTTATATCATATATACACATAATACATGACGAATGTATAGCACATTTATGCATTTTTACGTTTTAAAATTAATACATTTATTTTAAAGGTCGACATCATTTTGGATTCTGAGCGGAATGAAGAATGTATTGGTTTTACAAATCTCTGTGTTATTTTTTTCGTTTTATTGAAGAAATGATTTATCTTTTATTTAAAATGTAATACACCCACCACTTTATCCCACCCAAAAAGCAATGAACACCCGTGGTATGAAGTACCTATGTCTGGCTTTTTTTTTTGTACTGTTATTCGTTGGTCAATATACCTAATCATTGTTTGAATTTAATATGTAATACATCAAATTTTATTAAAAAAAAAAAAAAAAAAAAAATAGTTGCATATTTTGGTTATTTTAGGTGCATATTTGCATTGATTAATCCAAACGATTAATCTTTAAATAGTAAAAACTATTACCAATTGATTTATAATGAAGGTATTACGAGGTTTTGTCTCAAAAAATGAAATTCTAACAGCTTATAAGACTATATACTTACAACTAAGTTCTAGGATTGGATCTAGTTATATAATACCGTTACTTGGACCTACCTATTTTTAATTCTTAATTTATTTAATAATAACAAACAAAGAAGCTTATAAAAAAATATATTAGATAAATTTTTGGAAAATATCGTTAACGAGAATTTATTCTTGACTTTTTTACCGATGGCCAAGTGCAAAGACTTCCTGAGATCAGAGGCTAATGTTTTTCGATTACTTTCGCACGGTGTCGCAGTGGTAGTCGACAACGCGTCCCTTATAAAAAAAAAAAAAAAAAAAATATTGCGTGAAACAACGCTTTGTGCCCGTCTGTTTTCGTCTCTTCACAGCACTATCGTCCAAAACCATTAACCGAGAAACGTACTTTCAAAAAAGTTCTGTTGAACGGTAGTCTCAAAGGAACGCGCGACTTCACAGCGGCCGCCGGTCAGCGTCCCGTGACGTGAATGTCACTGCGAGTGACGGTCGAATTGGCAACGGATGAAATGAAAAAAAAAAAAAAACGGTTAGGTCGCGCGTTTCTCTGCCAACAAATGCTGAGAGACATATTATACGTGTTTAATACCACGCGATGACAAATAACCAGAACCTTGCGCATCGCATTAAAACCAGGAAGGCGACGACGATGAAGCGCCAACACGCGCACCTGCACGGTAACAATAATAATTAATATTGCCGACCATAATATGCAAGCGGACAGCTTTAATGACAAGAGGAGGGGTGGGAAAAGGAGGATTCCCTTGAGCCTGAATGAATTTTCAATCAACTCACGTATCAAATTTACAAAATAAAAATTTGAATTTACATTTATAATTGAATGCTATTATTATAAAGGTTAAGGTATTAAAGGTATTAATTCAATAACCTTCCATGGTCACCTTGAAAGAATTCATACGAGTCGTGATCTTAGGGTAGTATACAAATATATACGTATATATATTTTTTGTCATCTCATATTGATGTAAATTGTTCGAAAACCCTAAGTAGCAGGATGTGTAGAACTTTAAAGAAATTATAAGTGAATTCTTCAATAATCCGATTCCGAACGAAAGAATTTAATAATATAAAGAACAATAACAGTCGTCATTTTCAACACACACACACACACACACCAAGAGTATCTGACCCGAAGAGCGCAGAATATCCATGGTGTGAAATATGTCCAACTTTCTTGTCTTTACTTTATTTTACTTTACTCTACTTTACTTTTTTTTATCTGATAAATAAAGAAAGGGGGAAAAAATTAATGAGAAAAAAAAGTTAAAAAATGTTCAAAATTTGTTTTTTACATTTTCAAAATTTTTTTGCGCCAAAATGTTTCTTATTTTATTGTTTATCTATGTTTAAATTTTCATAAAATTTGGATCAAAAAATAATGGTTTCCGACTTTCCAAGTTATTTTTGTTAAATTTTGTATAGTTTTTCAAAAAAAAAAAAAAAAAAAATGGAAAATTGAGAAATTCAAAAAATTACCTCTTTTAAGTACTAACTACAGGCAAATCCGGTTTCAAAAAATTACTGTTCGAGACATTTTGACAAGTAGATCCATACGAAAAAGTGAAAACAGAAAAAAAATTAAAATTAAAAAAATAAACATCATTGTAAAAACACCAGCTTCTTCACTTCGTTCAGAATCTAAAATCAATTTAATATAAAACACACACTGATATACACGTACTGAACTCAAATGTTGATCTAGAAATTATTTTGTTACAAAAATCAATGTTTGAAACAATGAATGAACGCATTCTCGAGAATAAAAACCTTTAGCCAATCTATAAAATAGGTATATATATATATATATATATATATAATGTGAAGTGAATGTGTGACTAATTTTAGTAGTTGATGAATGTTTCACGTTCCTATAACTAACAGTTTTGATGTTATGACAAAAATAACTAAAATTAATTTCTTGTCCGTATGTTTTCCATTTTTTTTTTTCAATCAAACAATTGTAAAATGATTAATTATTCTTCCGTGAAAAATTTTGATGCCAAGGTGAACCTAGGCACGAAGTTACATAATGATTGGCCCGACCAACTTTCTTTTTTGGCTGCATCCGAACTGGTTCCCATACCTGAAAACTGACATCCGAATTGGTTCCCGACATTCCACGAAACACACATCCGAATTGGTTCCCGATATTTTAGGTAAGTGGAAAAAA
>JAIPRM010004771.1:2743-22108 GCA_025469315.1 Stegophylla sp. TES_Ste_2020 | reverse complement strand
GTATGTGCGATAAAATGAGATAGCAACACCACTCTTATCTGCTGTCTTTTTCTAACACGCTCTTTCGGTTTTGTTTACATTGGTCTTATGGCGGGTAAGCATTCCAGTTATCATATAGAGTTCAATGCCTTGTACGCGCTCCAGTATTTCTTATCTATCTCGATGTCTAGCCATGAAAATAATAATCATCTACAGTGATAATATTCTAACTAACACGGATTATGATATTATGAGAGACATATCATAGTCCGTGCTAACTAATATTCTAACTATATCCAACGAAATTCAGAGCAACATATTATAGAATACGAAAAATCTTTATAATAATTTTAGAGAAAATGTTGGTATCAGTGATATGTCGGACTGACAAATCCTATTCCTCTTCCATTTTGTGGGACAACGGGTATGATCCCGTCTACAACCGTGACAGTTACAATATTATTGCTAAACTATAAACATTTCGAACTTTGTGATAATGATTGATAATCACGTGATAACAGCTGGAATTGCCTATTATTGAATGTCAAAAATTGTTATAAACAAACTGAAACTCAGTACTCATTTTAATCAGAAGGATAGAAAACAAAAGCACGGATTAAAATATCTTACCCATGGTCAGAAGGCAAAAGCGGAAAACATTAAATAATATTATCATCTATTTTAGTTGATCAATGTGTTTTTTTAATGTTTTATTATTTATTATGTTTAGTATTACGATTATTTAATTTTGAATTATGATAAAACGATTTTGATTTTGAAATTGATCTTCAATAGAGCGAAATTTATTTGTTTAAACTTTGCGAGACATTTCATAGGTAATCATGGTAAGTCAAAATGGTACCTATAATTGAACCAAACTAAAAACCAAAGTTTTTAACTTGCACAATTCTGTGTAATTATAGTTATTATTTATTTTGTAAATAAAATAAAATAAATGTTAACTACCTATTTTATTTTCAAACAAAATTATGCATATATTTGTTTTTTGTTTTAATTTGGTTCTTTTACATCATATTACCAAACTCCCAAATGATTGATATTATTTCAATTTATTCATTAGGTTCACTTGGAAATAAATTTAATTAGCTACTTAAGAGGATGTCGCACATAATTTATTGTCTCCATTCAATTAATTTATAATATAACAAAATTAGGGTAACAGAACATCAATTGTGTCGTTTAGGTTGGTCTCGGAGCCTTAACACCAATTATATAAAGTATAGATGAGAAAGTGGGATATTCTTCATTCCTCAGGTGAGATATTCTTGGTGGATGTGTAGAATTTTTTAAGAAACGTTAAATAATTTCTTCAATAAGACAATTCAAAAAGAATGAAGTTATATATAAAGAACAATAATAGTCATCATTTTCAAAACACACTCCAAGAGTATCTGACCTGAAGAGAGAAGTATATCCGTGGTGTGAAGTATGTCCAGTTTGCTTGTCTATACTTTACTTTACTTTTTTTTATCTAATATCATATATTAAGGAAAAAAAAAATTATTTAAGTGTTAAAAAAATTTCCAATTTTTTTTTTCTCAGTTACATCATTTTCTTGCACAAAAATGTTTCTCATATTATTGCCTACCTATGTTTAAATTTTCATAAAATTTGTATTAATCATTAATAAATTATTTTTTCAGAGTCTTTTTTGTCAAATTTTGGGTAGTTCCCCCCCCAAAAAAAAAAAAATTGAAGAATTGAGAAATTCAAAAAATGACAATTTAGAATACTAGCTAGAGGCAAATTCGGTTTCAAAAAGTTGCTGATCGAGACTTCTGAACAAGTAGTTCTATATGAAAAAGAGTTCACAGAAAAAAAAAAAATTAACATCATTGTAAAAACACTAGCTTTTTCAACTTTGTTCTGAATTTAAATTTAAAGAGAAAAATACATATTTTCAAGGGATTTCATATCGTTTTTATAAAATATCGCTTGACAGAGAAATTATTATTGCTGTTTAAATTATATAAAACTTTATAACATCTTTGTTGAACAATATTTAATAAAAATGATGTGAAATTTACTTGAAAATATTTTTTTCTTCAATTTTAAAAAAATATGTTAATGATTTAAAATGAATTTAAATGATACAATTGATGTTTTGGATAGTTTAATTTTGCTATATTGTTTGCTATTTAAACGATAACACCAAATGCATGTGCTACATCCTCTACGTAGTTATGAAACATTATAATTTATTAACTATTATTGGTATGAAGTATGTAGCATATTTATTTTTGTAATAACTTTATATTAATATATATTTTTAGGACAAAAAAAACAATAAAATGAATTCTCTTCAAGTAGTAAAAACTGAATCTGATGCAATTAAATCGAAAGCTATTGTCAAATATTCTTCAGTACTACGACCAGCTAATTTTGCTCATCTTCAGTGCAACACTGATCTGAATTTACCCCCATCAAATTGGCTGAGCAGTGCAGCTGAATCTTATGGTTTAAAACACATAAAATCTAATTCTGATGGTTTTTCTAGGTATAAGAGTAAATTATCATAAATATTCTTATAAACTATAAATTTGTTATCTGTTGTTTTTCTTTCTAGTTTTCAAATGGCTCATATGTTTCCTGATTGCATTGGTGAGGTGGATGTCGTGTCAGATGCTGAGAACATTAAATGTCTCTTAAAAATTCCATACAGTAACAAATCTGTAATTTTCTTATTTTATTTAATTTTATAGTATCTAAAATTTTGATTTAAAATTTAGAAAAGCTGGACATACTTCATACCATGGGTGTTCTTCGCTCCTCGATTCAGATACTCTAGGTAGGTGTGTTGAGTTTTATAGAAACAATACATCATTTCTTCAATAATACAATTCTGAGCGAAATATGTTAATAATATAATAAAGAACAAAGCTAGTCGTCATTTTCAACACACCTACTAAGAGTATCTGACCCGAGAAGCTAAGAATACTCATGTTGCAAAGTATGTCCCCCTTGTCTATATTTTACTCAACTTATCTTTGCTTTACTTTACTTTAATTTACTTAACTTAACTGTACTTTACTTATCTTTGCTTTACATTACTTTTTTTAATTTTTTTATCCCATAATTAAAAAAAGAGGAAAAGGCGATTTTACTTAAAATAAAAAAAAAATTGAGGAAGAAAAAGTGTTAAAAATAAATTTCCAAAAATGTTTTTTCACATTTTGAAAATGTTTGAAAAAACAATTTCTCTTATTATTGTCTATCTGTGTTTAAATTTTCATAAAGTTTGGAGTAAACAAAGATAGTTTCTGAGTTTTATGTCTTAAAATGTTGTGATGAATAATTATTGTATTTTAATTATAATAATAAATATTTGATAAATATAAATATACATTTTTTTTTAGTAAGTCCGTATGTTAACTGTATTTCTTAACAATTATTGTCATGATGATAATAACTATAATCTTACTTATATAAGTATTTATAAGGTACTTTGCACCTAGGGTTTACTTCACTCCCTGAGTGGGATGTTCTTGTGGGTATATTGAGTATAGTATAGTTAAAAGTATAAAAATATAAAGAACAATATAAATATTTTTATTATTTAATAATTTTAATAGAAAGAAATAATAGTCGTAATTTTCAACCCAACCAACTAGAGTATCTGACCCGAAGAGAGAAGAATATCCGTGGTGCAAAGTATGTCTGGCTTTTTTGTCTATACTTTACTTTACTTTACTTTTTTTTTTTATCTCATAAATAAAGGAAAGAAAATTAAATGAGAAAAAATTTTAGAAAAATGTTCAAAATTTTTTTTTACGTTTTTAAAATTTTCTTGTGCCAAAATGTTTCTCATATTATTGTCTATCTGTGTTTAAATTTTAATTAAGTTTGGATCAAAAAATGATGGTTTCTGAGTCTTTTTTGTCAAATTTTGGGTATTCCCCCCCCAAAAAAAAATAAATAAATCGAAGTATTGAAAAATTCGAAAAATAACATCTTTAAAGTAACAACTAGAGGCAAATACGGTTTCAAAAAGTTACTGATCAAGACTTTTGGACAAGTAGATACATATAAAAAATTGTTCACAAAAAAAAATAAAAATAAACATTTTTGTAAAACACTAGCTTCTTCGCTTCGTTCAGAATCTAAAATAAGTATTATAACATTGTGTTCAACTGATTTCTATAAATAATAGTTTGTATGAAGCAAGATGACAAACTATAAACATATTTAAAATAACAAGTACATTTTTTTGTTATCAGTATACATTATTATATTTTAATGCTTAGGAAAATGATTATTTTGTGAATTTCTTAATTGGTTTAAATATTTCTAATTCAGCTATTTTAATATAACTAACATAAAAATAATAAAATAATTTTAATAAAACATTGAATATATTTACAGGTAAGCATGATGGTACACAGAGTTGAAAATACATTACTTTTGGATGAATTTGATGTTCATAAACACTTGTTGATGCAAACAGAGGATGATTGGGAATGGCTGAGAAAATTTTTTTATAGTCATATACTAGAATCTTTTGATAGAAAGGTAAAATTGTTTTTGATTATGTAATTATTAGAATTGTTATTAGAAAATTTGAAAGTAGTGGTGTATCTAACCTCATTATTTATTTATTTTTTTTAACTTCATTTATAAAATTACTAAAATATGAGTGTAGAACTAAAATGTATTTCTTATCATTTCATATTGAATAGCATTATTTGAAATGTTATCCTTACATTGTAAGTCCTGTGTTTTTTTTTTTTTTTATAAATAATAAAATAATAATATGTTTCTTTATAATACACCCATTTTACTTTCTTATTTTTGCTAATTATGCTAATTAAGTTAAATAATGCATATATTTAAATAATTGTATTTATACTAGTTTCTTAAGTATATATTCCCCCGTCATATTAATGTTAAATGTGTAAATGATTTTGCCAACTGAGTAAGGGTTGGGTCACACTGATGTAAATGATTTTTCTTCATTAGTACGGTATAATTATTATGATTAATGTTTGTACTTAGGATGTTTAACTTTAATTCATATTTTATAATATTTTGTTGAATCTAATGTTTCTTATTTGCTTTATTGGATATAGGAGAAATGTATTACTCACAAGGTGAATACATTTGACGTATTACAACAAAGAAGTTTAAACTCAAAATTTTTGCATTATAGCATTGGTGATTCATCAAGTTCAAATAATGAAAATCAAATACCAAATACAATCTTGCCTAGGCCACATTCCTCTGTAAGTTCAGCTTATGTCTGTTATGCAATTATCATTAACTTTAACATGCTACTTGAGTAGCATACAATATGTATAATATTAATTTGTTAAAATATGAATTGCAGACGGCTCCTCCTTTACCAGAACCTACCCCCGAAGAAGAATTTCCAGATGATCCTAAAACTCATAGATTATTTAATCAAAATGTGTTATGGAATTTTGAAGATTTACGAATGTTACT
Organism: Stegophylla sp. TES_Ste_2020; assembly: GCA_025469315.1. NCBI lineage: Eukaryota > Metazoa > Arthropoda > Insecta > Hemiptera > Aphididae > Stegophylla > Stegophylla sp. TES_Ste_2020. Next base: position 16,669 of record JAIPRM010004771.1, on the reverse strand, counting down.
TGGCACTGACTTACCAATTTTTGGAGGAGGAACTTATCCTTGTCTAAGTTTAAGATTGAGGTTTAATGTTTATTTCAAATTGTTTTCTGCAAGTGTGTTGAAAAATTTAAAAAGTTAATAAAAATATTGTGTTGATGAAATTTAGAGACATGTCAAAACCCATAAGTGTATTAACTGGAATTGATTACTGGTTAGATAATTTGATGTGCAATGTCCCTGATGTTGTGATGTGTTATCATTTAAATGGCATTGTTCAAAAATATGAATTAGTGAAGACTGAAGACCTACCTTATTTAAATGATTCAAAATTTTCACCTGAAGTTATAAGGGATGTTGCACAAAATATATTGTCATTTTTAAAGTCTAATGCCACTAAAGCTGGGCATACATACTGGTTATTTAAAGGTAAAAAAGAAGTATTATAAGTATTTTACTAAAAATTAGTAAAAAACTAAAAGTAAAAGTTATATTAACTAATTAAAAAATTGGAATTACAGGAAAAAATGATGATGTAGTAAAACTTTATGATTTGACATCTTTATGTTCTGAATCATTAGTTGAAGGACGCTGTGAAGGGCAAAATCCATTTACTGTTCCTGTGGCTATGTTGTTGTATCGTGTTGCTCGCAACTTAAAACATAACCCAGATAATGGAAGACCATCTAGCCCAGTAACTATTCAAATGTTGCTAAATAATTGTTTAAAACTGTTAAATAAAACCAAGTACCCTCAGGTAATTACTAGTTATTACTTAATGAAAGTCTAAATATGTAGTCTCTAAGTATTTTAAACAGTTTTAATTATGAATTTTGATATTGAATTTCAGATTGTTACATCAGTAAACTACATGTTATCTGATCTCTACATTCCAGTTAATACTAATCCTATATCACCAAAACTTGAAGACTTAACTAATATGGGTGAAGATTCTTTTACGCATCATGCTGATTCTGATGACGAATCATCATGTGGTCTTGATATTGAAAAGCCTACTTATTCTGTTGACATACATGATTTGTGTTTGTCACATAAAAAGGAGAAGAAATCTAAAAGTAAATTTAAATTTATTATCTTTTTCACTATCTTAAATTTATTTTAATAAAAAATCATTTTGGACACTTCATTTTATAGTTATTCATATCATATTCAATACTTCATTTAATAATTGTTTTCAATTTCCTTAGAAAAAGAGGCAATATAAATATTAAATCCAAATATTGATATCTTTGAAGACCTCTAAATAATATTAATATATCATAAATATAAGTAAAGGAAGATGAATGTCCTTTAAGAATTTTTAAAATTCAAAAAGAAATGTTATTTAAAATGCAAATTTATTTCAGAACCAAAGTATCCTCCACCAGAACCTGTTGTGAAGACATTAGAAGAACGTTGTCAAAAAGCATTGTATCATGTTGGTTGTGGTTTGAGTTGTTTACAATACTTTAAGAATCTCAATCCAAATTTTACAGATGAAGAAAATATGGTTTGTAATTGGTGATCAATTTAATACATTTTATTTAATATTGTTTAAATTTTAGAAGAAGATGGAAGACGCGCCTAGAATGGCAACATCATCAGAAGCTATACCTATGCCATACATTGTTTCTGAAATAGATCAAAACATTAAAACGGATGACAAAGTTGTTAACAAGGGAATTAAAAATAAAACTCGTAAACGTAATAAAGGGAATACAGTTGTTGAAAATGACGACAACACTGAAAGTGTGTAAGTAAAAATTGAATTTTATAATTAGAAAACTTGAAATGTTATTATGTCTTTCTGTTTTCAGTCCAGGCACATTACTTTGTAAATCTATTGCTGAAACTATGCCGACCTGGCATAAACCACCTGATGCTAAGGACAGTGTTTCATGGAAACAACACCTAAGGGTATTACTTTATGAAAAAGCATGTTTGTCGTATGCTGCACTTGCTGAATATGAGTTTACTTGTGCAAAGTATAATATATAAATATGTTATATATAAGTTAATAATTTTTAATTATATAATTTGGAATTTATATGATTGTCTTAGGTATGGAAGAGCATTGAAACATTTTCGTTCTGTATTTGAGTGTCGGTTGTGCATTATTAACACCCCCATTAATGACCTGTTTGGGTTCCTATTAGGACGTTGTGGTGATTGTTGTTTATTGATTGCCCAAAACTGGGATAAAGCCAAACAGTACACAAATGAGTTAGAAGCTGATGAAGAATATGATTTTGATATAAGAGAAGCATTGAAAAATGAATGTGATAACTGTAAAAACAAAGGTAATTTGTAGTTTAAAGAAAGTAAATTGCGTAATAATGATTGTATTTATTTTATTTTATTATAGATTTTAATTTAATACCAAATCATTTTGAGTCAAAAGAAAATATGTTAAATATGGCGGCAAATTGTTACAGTCGTTCTTTGGAATTAGAAACAAACGATAAACATAAAAATAATCTGAATAGACGAATTGGTAATGTTTATAATGAAATAACTTCAGGATATATTGAAGAAATAGCAAGTAAGTTTTCAATGCTAGTACCTTTTGATTTATTTATTATAATGTAATGTCATCTTGTTGTTTAATTCAATTCATATTATTTTCGCAGCTGCTTTACGAGATAAAATTGAATTAACTCCTACTAGATTACAATGGTTGCTAAAACAATCCAAATGTTATTTATCAATGGGAATTGATAAATTTGAAAGTACAGATGATCTAATAAATCTGGCGCTATTGTATTCAAACATGGGTAGATTGTATCGACATGTATCATATTATTCATCACAATATTTAGTTTCTTATGGTGAATTATTAAAAGACGAAGATTTTACCAATAAGGTTAATAATTTTGATATTGAAATAAAGTATTTAAAATAACACATTTAATGTAATTTTAGGCTGTGGAAAGTTACATGAAAGGTTTGGCAGTATTGGGTAGCCGTCGTTTTAATCCACAACTCTGGGACATGATTTGCTGGGACTTATCTACAACCATTTACAACATGGCTATACAGTCCCAAGATGATCCATCTATATATTGTGTAAGTGTTCATTGAAATTAATACATTTGAAATAAGTTTTATAATCAAAATTGTATGACATCTAGGACAGGGTTGATGCTGAAAAAGAAGTTATAAGTTTACTCTTAAAAGCTTTAAAATATTGTGATTTAGAAAATGATTCATCTAGAAGACTGTTGTACGAGTTTCGAGCTGCATATATTCATGATCGATTAGCATCTTTGTATCATAACCGTTTAAGGTAATGGTGTAACACGTAGAGGATAATACCAAGAATTAAAATTTGTGATAGGCCAAATATTGTGTACTTATATTTTTCTTTTGATGGAGATTTTAATTACATACATTGTACATACTTGACATTAATTTACAATGATTACTATTTAAAACTTAAAAAATAATAGAAGTTGAGCCTACTTGCAGGGCCCACTACTCATACCACAGTTATATGTCATTTTTAATAATAAGTCCTTTGTTTGTAATAGAAATTAGATTCATTACTTTAAATGGATGTTTTATTTTCAATTTAAGGAAATTTATATTTCTTTACTAGGTGTTTGGAAGCAGATGTTCCAAAGTTTAAAACTACTCTTCATCAATGTATTTCCCATTACAATCGTGCGTTTGAAATGTTTTTCAAAATGGACCGTCCATTAGAGTGTCTTGAAATACTGATAAAAACCATTGCATTAGACGAGCTTCAAATTGAGAGTATGTAATTCTTTCTTTTTTAAAAATATTTTTTAACATTTTATGTTATTTCATAGGTGCTACAAATCCCCAGTCTAAAGTGAAATTTATTATGTCCATTATTCAAACCTTGGGGAAATGTATTGCTGTATTACAAATGTTGTTTGAGAGTAATTTTGATGAAAACAAGGATAAATATCTTATCGATAACGATAATCTCGACAAAAGCAATCAGATTGTCACGGAAGATGACCATGACAGTATAAAGAAAAAAGAAAGGTTACTGAAACTATTGGAAGAGAGATTACAACATATTTTGAAATGCATGATCAAGCTAGCAATGACAAAACCATCAAAGTAAGTAAATTATCTTTTAAGATGTGTAATGTCAATGCTTATACATAGAGATGGGATATTGATGATTTTTTCATTTGTTTTCTTATTGTTTATACATTTTATTTTGCATTTTTAGCAATACAAGTATTTTTCTTTTTTTGTAAAAGTTAAGTTTTGTAAAGTAATTTTTTTATATTTAACGAAATTTTTTCATATTACAGACAATATTTTGTACAATGTAGGGCTTTTTTTTTTTTAAATTTTAGATTTTAAAGAAAATTAAAAAAATTAGAGGGTTTTTGTTGTGATCATATTTATTTTTTGATTATTATAGTACTAGTGATTTTAACATTAGACATAGTGTGATATTCACACTTATAGAATATTATATTTATTTTTACATTTTATCAAATAATCAAACTTAAATATTTTTAATTAATGCTATAAATTTCTTCAATAATAATTTCATTTTTATTTTTTAACTTAGTTTAAATTTATATGAACATTGTGTAGTATTTCTATTACTCAAATATCAGTAATATTTATGAACAATTTTTTAGTAATTTTTTATAATTTTTGGGTCATAGAGTCATCAATGTTTTATGTTTAATTAAAATGGTTGAAAGTGACCAGAATTTACAAAAAAAGATGACTAAAATGTGACTAATATTTAAATTCTAATCCGTTAAAAGAACTTATTTGTTGATTATATTAGTAAATGTGGTAACTCATTCTTCTTTTTTGACATTCTATTTCAATTTTCAATCAACAATAATGTTTAGAAGGAGTACCCATGATAAAAATTTTTATGAAAAATTTAAAGAAAAAATTTTATTTAATATGCTTGTGTATATAACTATATTAATATCTGAGAAAACATTAAATTATACATTTATAAGAATTTAAAGTAGATACATTTTTTTTTTTTACATCCTAAACATAAAAATAATATATTTTTTTATCGGAAATTAATATTTTAGCTTAAAACTAAATGTTCCTTAAATCTAAGTGATTTCTGCTAAGGTTAAGAATAATGGCAAAAAATTACTATCTATAAAAATAAATTACTTTATACTAGTCATTTGAAAATAAATATTGACTTATACTCAAAAAAGTGATGAAAAAGTTTAAAAATTAAAGCACTTTTTTTATCATTTATGGTGGTATTGTTTTAGGTCAATAACTATCTCTAGTTACACACTATAATACATTATACTTACAGAAATTTCAAGTATATTATATTGATTAATGTGTGCTAAATAATAATATGTCGTATTCTAAACATTGTTTGTTTTCATATTAGGTTGGCTAACAAAATTAATCAATTGAAAACGATCTACGGTGAATTGTTGAGAAAGAGCAATGTGTCAGGTGATTATTCACATTTACTAAGAGTCCTTACTCAAATATCTGAATTAAATTTGTAAGTTAAATACATGAATGTATGAAATACAAAAGTTGTGATATTATTATTAACTTGATAATTTCTTAGTATTGAGATGTATATTTTTTTTACTAAAAGTATTTGATTAAAGTTTATATTATTTTTATACTTACATTGTTAGGTTTGTCTTGTTTAATGTAACTAGGATATAATGCATAGACACGTGATTGGAAAAAATAAATTTACAGAATAAATGTTACCTCAAGTAATTTAAAACAAATTTTGTGAGTGTATCAACATAACATGTTTATTTAAGTTAATGAGTTTTTTAAATGAAACACCAACAATATACACAGTTAATATATATATTTTTTTTTGTCTCAACTTTAGTTGTTATGTATGTTCACATATACATTTTTTCCAATTTAATAATGTTCATATTAATTTTGTGTAATGTATGCCATTAACATTGTAAAAGAAAAATGTAAAACAGTAGATAAATGTATAATTACGCGGTTTAATTAATAATTCGTTATTACTTACACTTTAAGTTACTTTATTTAATATTGTGCTGTTTGAATAATACTAAACATCAAAATGGAGTGATCAATGAATAATTATAAATACATCTTATTTATTCTATTAAGGTTTATGAGATGATTTTAATTGTTAAAAAAGTGTATCAAACAGTTAATATATAAACAAAGAATATAAAATGTAAAATAAAAAAAATAAAAATATTAGTTCATAATAGCACCGAACGAAAAAAAAAAAAATCCAATTACAACTAAAACGAATATTATTATAGCCTTATCTAGCAATACATGTATTATGAGTTACAACAAGATGCTGTAATATTGGTATGATGATTGGATAAAAATAAAACTGATGAATAAAATAAAAGTAATAACAATAATTTAAAACTATCAATAAATAAAAATCACATGATTTCTCGGATTCGAAAAAAATATTTAACATTTTAATCAAACAATATTTTTTTTAAAATTATTAGGAACATGATTATATTATATACGTTTTTAACTCTACAATATTTTATTATAATAGTCAACAAAAAAATAAATTTTCAAGCAGATGTCGGCACAAAATCATATATTATCTGTTGAATTTAAGGAACACAGTTATGACCAAATTTAATGAAAATATTTTGAGGACATAGCATGTTTTTTGTGTAAAATATCGCCTGATAAAAAAGTTACAGCTAACCTTTTGGATTGATATTTAAAACTATATAATTTCATTTTCAGAAGGCATTGTTTAAAAAACCAGATATTCTTTGTACCATGAGTATTCTTCACTTCTCAGGTAAAACTTGGTAGGTATGTTAAATTTAAAAAAAACAATAAATTATTTCTTCATTTAAACGATGCTGAGTGGAGCTTTAGTTTATATAAGATAATTTTACTTAAAAATTATGAAATTTATTATTATTATAAATAATTAATTTTTTATTAGCCAGTTTTGTATCCCACTATTAGCTAAGAACAATATAAAACATTTTTTATGAAGAAAAAATGCATTTCACACTTTCAAAATTTTCTTTCACCAAAATATTTCCTATATTTATTATTATCTATTTTGATTTCAATTTTTATAAGTTTGGATTTAATAAAGTTTTAAAGGTATTTCTGTCAAATTTTGAGTAATTTTCCCAAATTGTGAATGAATTTCAAAAAATAACATCCCAAAAGTATCTTTTAAAGCAAAATTCTGATTCAAAAAGTTGTTAGTAGAAACTTAGAGTTTTAGACAAGTATTTCTATACAAAAACATAAACACATAAAAAAAAAAAAAAAATAATAAAAAATAAACATCTTTGTAAAAACACTAGCTTCTTGGGTCCACTCAGAATCTATAAAGAATATGTTATGTGAAATTCTTTTCTTTAAATTTCCTAATAGGTGTGTTTAAATTTAACTTCAGTTCCATATTGGATGTTTTGAATAGAGTTTTTGATGTATTGCCCTTTAGATGGATAATAATACTTGCACCGACATCTGCTTGATGATAATAATAGTAATAACAATGTAAATCAAAAATCAAAAATTTCGAAAAACAGAAAGCAAAAATAATACAATTCTACGGAAACTGTGATTATTGCATGTTATTCGTCGTGTGCTGGTGACAGAGGTTCGACTTTCATCGGTGTCACGGTGGACATCAACAACGCTGGATTGGTGACTGCGATTATGTTTCCGCCGCTAGACGATATTATCTGAAAACCATTAATTTTGCTCAATTAATCACAATAATTAGGATTTTGATTAGGTATGACATATGCCATATGAAATTTTCATTTTGAAATGTTAACATTTTCACCCTTATTGAAATATAACTGTCAATGAAATGTTCAACAATACATTTTTAAGGTACTTATTAAAAAAATGTCTGCTAAATATTCAGAAATGTTTCCTTTTTGTGAAATCATTGGTGTCCATGTCTAGTGACTTATGATTCAGATAAATTTGTGTCTTTATATAAGGTATTTAAATTAAAATTAAATGTAGAGTTGGGTTTTTGACCGGTCAAAATTTTTTATGGTCAATTGACCGTATTTGACCGGTCAAAATCTGAAAATTAAAAATTTATTTTTTGTACTATAAACAATATTGATATAATATTATAGATTATAATTTAGATAATATTAATAATTTTATTACTACTATTTTACTGAAACTTTCTAGAGCTTACATTTGATAAATAATGTTTTAAGAATTGGTTAAAATGCAAATTTAAAAAAATTGTCAATTGACCGACAGCTAACCTTAATTAAATGAAATAAAAATATAAAACAGTGAAACCACTGTAACGAGGTTTGAATTAAATAAGGAATGTTACACCACTAAATATACCATATATGTGTTCGGTCACTAAAATTGTACAAGTTATTAATAAAGATAAATAAAATGCATTTTCTATGTCAATATTGATAACTACACATACAGTATTTAATGTAATAATGATAGTACATAATATGTGTAAAATATATATAACGTTTACTAAATAAGGTAAACTAGTAATTTTAATGTAAAAACTGATATTTTTTTTAGATTCTGATCGAAGTAAAGAAGTTAGTGTTTTTACAATATTTATTTTTTTTAGATTCTGAGCGATAGTGAGGAATTTACTGGTTTTACAAATCTGTGTGTTTTTATTTCTTTTTCGTATGTATGGAAGCCCGATTTCGGGCTACTGGTCCAAAAGTTTCGATCAATATTTCTATAGTTTGTAAATGTTATCAAACGTTTGGGAGGTCATTTTTCCATAATCTCAATACTTTTTTTAAGCGCAAACCTAGACAACCCAAAAATTGACAAAAAAAAAGGCATAACCCGAATTTTTGTAAATTCGATTTTTTATTTTTTACAAAACTTCCAAAATAATGGAGCATTTTGGAGAAACTTTCTCCAACTACTAAAAATAGTCACACGCACACTTCATAAAATAAGCAACAGTCCTAAAAAAATCTAGAAAACCGTAAGTCAACTTTTTTTTTATAATCATTGAAAGTTAGTTTGTTGACAGAATTCATTAGTTTTATATAAAATTACAAACTTAGACGCATATAAAAAAAAAAATTGGTTCAACCGATCTTTCTGAAACTTGTGGAACATGGATGGAGAATTGTGAATATTTTGGTGTATGAAAATATTTTATGGACGAATAATTAAAAATTTTACAAGGTTTTTGTGAAAAAAAATTGGAAAAATTATTATAAATATTAAATATACCTAATAGATAAAAATAAAGATGGATTACTTTGTTACTAATTGATAATCATCGCCTCGTTCAGAATCTAAAAAATTAAATGAACATGTTCATTATTTCAAAGAACGCAAACGTGATCGTGTTCGTTTTAAAATAAATGAACGTGAACGAATTCCTTTTTGCGCACCGAATTTGAACGTGAACGAGTTCAATTTTTAAACGAACGTTTCTAAAACTTCTAAACGTGTGTATTGTTACACTTGTAAACATAACCTTTAAAAAAAAAAAACGCCTTTAACGTCCTCCAAAGTACTGGTTTTTGAGTTTGGTTTTTACCAGGCACGTTTTTCCATAAGGGGGCCAGCATTTTTTGGCCCTAATCTAATTTTTGTACCCCCCTCTTAATTTGCCGACTAATTAGCATAAAAAAAGCTAGTAGGGGGGTATTTGAAATTTCTAGTTTTCAATTTATTATTAGACGTGTTATTGTCTTTTCTCTAATTTTCGGATGACGTATATTAATAAAATAAAATCTCAGAATTTAATTTTTGCTATACGATCGTTAATCATAATTCATAATATATATAGTATCATAATATACATTCAGGATTTGGGACAATATACACCATATTTAAAATATTTAAAAATAAAATCAAGGGGGCCGCCGATTCGGGGCCACTGACGTTTCTAAGGAGGCCAGGCCCCCTAAGGCCCCTCCCTTTGTGACGTGCTTGGTTTTTATACCTGAACTTTATCGTTGAAAAAACGCTCCATCAGATTTTTGTTGCCATTGATCACGGTAGTAGCGGAATGGGTACGATTACGATCGGGTTCTGCGTCGTCTTCGTCCGTGTCGTCCGTATCGCCGCGGCAGAAGTTACTCTGAAAACGGAAGAGTTTTGTTGAAAACACGAAGAAACGAAGCCAAGAATTTTTTAGTTACGTTGTTATCAAATCAAACGCAAGTTAGCGTTGACAATATTATAACATTTTTTTTTAGTTAGTAGGTAAATTATTATTTAGCAGTTACATAACAGTTGTACAAGCTGCAATCCTATAGCAACCACGGGTCTTCATGTCCGAGAAATATGTCATACAATATAATACATGGGTAGTAATATATACAAAATGTTATGTACAATATGTGTAGTATATACGTACCTGGGGGTTTGGAAAAACAAAAACAAAACAAAAGCCAAACAAGCTAAAACAAACATAAAACTGAAAAGGTTTCGGTTAATAATATTAAGTGACAAGTTTAAATCGTAAATTAATATAATAAAATGTACCTGCATTCGTACACAATACATGCTTGTTAAATAATAATAATAATAATAATAACGCAAACTGCAAACCTAATGGGAAATATTTACATAAAACACAATAACACACAAAATAATAAATAAACGACTGATTGAAAGCTATTTATACATTCAAATTATGATAATATTGTTATTAGTTGGTATGTAATTTTTAATTTTTGTCCGAGCTGGGTTATTTATTCATTTTTTTTAAATGTTTATAATGCTATTAAGATCGAAAAACACGACGGCTTGACACCTTAAATTCGCAAGTACTTCAGGACAGTAAGTCGTTGGGATAAGGACGCTGTTATATTATCAAAATTATCAGTTTTTGAATTCGTTCACAGAAGTGATACTTTTTCTATAGTAATGTTATAAGAATATTAACTTAAGTTCGATGGTATCTATTTGACTTTAAGATACATTTATCAATGGCGAATCCAGAGTTGGATTTTGGAGGGCATAAATGTCTGCACAATTTTTTATCACCTCACCTATACTTACGTTCCTATTATTCGTTCGCCGAAGAGTGAATCTGTAAATCCCCTTTAAGTAGTTTGCACCGTTTAAACGTGTTCATAAGATGTATTTCACAAGAGACTAAATTTGCTGTCAATTTTCTGTTACGATAAAGATAATAGTCCAGTGATTCTCTAACGGGATGACATAAACCCATTGTAAGGGTGAAAGCTCAATCCTAGAGAAAACGAAAAAATGAGAGAATTTTTTGAAATTTAACTTAGTGCTGAATCCGTGCTTTTCAACAGTTATATCACATTTTAGATTCCGAGCAAAGCGAAAAAGCGTAAGAATTAACAATGATTTTTATTTCTTTCTCCGCTCTGTGAATACTTTTGCGTATAGAAATACTAATCCGAAACCTTCGATCAGCCACTTTTTGAATCGAAATTCGGCTCTAGATGGTACTTTATACTTCGCACTTTTCAAAATTCACATTATTTTAAAGGGTTGACACTTGAATGTATGAAACTGCATATTTTTTCTGTATGAGCGTTAAGTATGGACATTTAATAATATTCGTTTAGTAATTAATATAAAGCATAATATTCCACTATTAACTGACAAAAAAAAAAAAAACAAATTTTATGGGGAAAATGTGTCAAACATTTTGATGTGAAAAATGAATGTTGAAAAAACATAGGTATTTAAAATTTTCAAGCACCAAAACATTTCTCATATTAGTACTTTTGCTTAAATTTTCATAAAGTTTAATTTTAAAGGAATTTTTCTTAAACTTTGAGTTAACTATTGAGAATTTCGAAAAATGACCTCTTAAAAGTACCACCTAGAGACAAATTTTGATTCAAAAAGTTGCTAGTCAAAACTTTTCGGAAAGTGTTCCTATATGAAAAGTGTTTACAGAAAAAAAAAATTAAATAAAAATCACTGTAAGAACACTAGTTTCTTCGCTCCATTAAAATGAAATTAGTGCTTCGATAACCGAGAAAATTAAAAAAAAAAAAACTGGTCGACTGGGCATAATATCTATATGATAAAATTAAAATAAACCATTTTAAATTTAATGCATATTTTATTTAAATAATCTGCTGGAAATTTTGCCGCCAATGATTATAGCCCTGATTAGCCCTTTGGAAAATATATCCCAGTTTGTACTAGATATTAAACATTAATTATTTCGGTATCACTCGCATTAAATTTGTATAATCTTAAACATCATTATTCACTTTCATTTCTGACTTTTAATCGTGTAAAAAGAAGCTTTTAAAAAAAAAAACTCGAAATGACAGGAAAATGGCTGTTATCATTGTAGTTTGAAAGGGGGGGGGGTGAATTGTCTCGTTTGCTCTCATCTGGATCCGCTACTGGTATTTACATAATATTTTCGAAATAAATGTTTGAAAAATAATTCTACCATTTGAAATTTGTGTAAGATATTTTATATATTAAATGTATAATTATGGAAAATGAGCGAAAAGTTTTATAAAATTAATGTAATTGATATGAAACCATATTTTGTTGGTTTTATAAAGAAAATTTCGGTAAAAATATTGTGTTTGAAAATTAATTTTGAAAAACATAATTAGTTCTGAATATTTAAAAAAAAATATATTATTTTTAAATACATTTAAATAATATATTTGTTATTATATGCATTTTTTTTTTCGGAAATATTCATGTCACTATGTCAGCGTTTTTGCTCATTGTAGGTATGTCATAATATAAATATAAACTAGTGGAAATTGAACTTTAAACGTTCTCATGCAACAAAATTCCCAACCAGTTCTAGAAGTACCTGTATTATTTGTAATTGGAATTTATAAAATTATATGAATTGGGCATTATTTACATTTCGCATTAGTAATAATTAGTGTATTGATATATACAGTGGCGAAACGAGCCATCTTTTTTAGAAGCAGTTGCTTCCCAATTTTTTATGTCTGGAGGTTGGTTCCTCACCTCTCAAATAGTATACTTTGAATAAATTATGAAGTTGATTGCAATAATTAAGCATAGGTACTACAGAAGTGCATCATTCGAATGTTAGCCAGTATAGTAACGATACTATTTAAATGTTGAAGTCTTTAAGGGCTGTTTGCTTGTTTAAAAAGCTATACTTGCTTTCAAGTTATTTCAAGTTCGCTTCGCCACTGCCTATATACAATATTATACGTTATTATGCGTTAATGTTAAAAACGTCTAAAATAAAATAAATCAACTAAGCATGACCACTTTCATATGAATTAATTCACATGAAACAAACGCATCCGATAGAAAAAAATCGTGTTAGTCTTGGGATGAGAAAATCTCAAAGCGCATCGGCTTCACAAGCATTACCGCACTCGCCATCACCGCCGTGAACACGTTTTACCTGATTACCGGTATTCTGTGATGGTTTCCCGTCGTGGTGGTAGTCAATGCTGCGAGTCATCGAATCTCTCGAGTCGCTAACGTCCTGAAACACGGTGGTTGATATAAATTAGCTCACTAAAATGAGTGCACAAGGGGGCGTCGGAACGATTTTTTTGCTGTGGGGGCAAAATATTTCGAGCTTTTTTCCAGAAGGCATAGGTGCAAAAATATGGGTGTTTATTATATTTTGTTGCTAAATCTCTCCCCGCCCCCCCTCCAATTTTATAGCACCTATGCCGAGGAAATGTGTACATAAGTATAATTACATTTTAGATTCTGAACGAAGTGAAGAAGCTAGTGTTTTTACTATGATGTTTATTTTTTTATTTTTTTTTCTGTGTACAACTTTTCGTACAGAAATACTTGTCCAAAAGTTTCGATCAGTAACTTTTTGAAACCGGGTTTACCTCTAGATTGTACTTTAGAGAGGTCACTTTTTGAATTTCTCAATTCTTCAATTTTTTTTTTTTTTTGGAAAAAACTACCCAAAATTTGACAAAAACGACTCGGAAACCATCCTTTTTTGATTCGAATTTTACGAAAATTTAAAAATAGATAGAAAATAATATAAGA
>JAIPRM010004770.1:0-22109 GCA_025469315.1 Stegophylla sp. TES_Ste_2020 | reverse complement strand
ATCCTTTCTTAGTGGGTGTCTACATCACAAAACAAAACTACTGACCAAATTTCGCACTCATAGCTTCAGCGGTTCCGGCTAGGCGATGATGAATCACCCAGGACAAGTCATTTTATATAATAGAAGAAGATAGAAGAAGATAGAAGAAGATAGATAGAAGATGCACGAATAAAAGATTTGAAAACATTTGAAAAACTATCAATTTAGTTTTATTATGTTATTTTATGTTTTTCAAAATAATGTTTTTATGTGTTTAAATTTAATCTATAATAGGTAGTTTAAAAATTATAATTTTGTCATGATTCAAAATATGTAATATTTTCATTGTGATATATGTAATAAATACTTCTTGATTTAAAAATATTATGAAAAATATTTTTGTCCTGTATATTATTTTCTTAAATATGGTCACCCCAATCTAGAGAATTGGAAAATTTTTCTTCACACACAAAAACCTATACCCACTAGACGGAATTCCCTCCGCCATTTGGACATCCACATCTCGGAATCGTGAAATTTATAATGTATCAAACGGACCGAAAAACATGGTAGTTTTACAGTGTGTTTCTAGTCGGTGGCGTGGTGGGTGAGAATTTTTTTTTTTTGGGGGGAGGTTGTTTGATTTTTGTACTAGATACATCTGATCACTGTACCAAGGGCGTATATAAGGGAGAGGCGATAAGGGCGATCACCCCTCCCTCTTAAAAATTTTTCAACGCGTCATGTGTACCTATTTTACTATTATTATAATTGATTATTTTATTTAATAAGTCAATAATTTTAGAAATACAGTTAATTTTTTGGGGAGAAAATGATATCTTTAATTTTTAAATCTATTATCACTGAATAAAACATCGATGATCGATTTTATTAAAAAAATCAAATTATTATCATGGTGATAATCACGATGTAGAGAAGATAAGGTGAAACTATTTGTACATATTCCGGTCACTAATTCTTACGACATGTTAAGTTTTGAATAAAGGAATAATTACACTATTATGGTGTATATAATAATAAAGTGTATACCTTAACATAAAAAAAAAAAAATTAAGTAGGTACATACGTTTATAAATAAATGTGATATATGGAATGGGATTTATGTTAATAAACTTTGGTACAAAAAATTAAATAGCTATTCTACAACTTGAATCTAATTTGCTGTCAACTATATTTTACCAATATTATATGTTCTTTAAATATTTCGTACTTGAAAATATTGACCCACATAGTCAAGTTGAACCTAAAAAATGAAGTTATGACTTATGTGATAAGCAATCTGAAATATATTTAGATATAATATGTTTTGTAAGGTAGAGGGTATAATAATATGAGTATTAAAAAATTAATTTGGTTCATTCGAAATATGCCACCCCTAAACTAGTGCCCCTCTGTACGTCTACCTATTTTACTACGGCGTTGGACCGTCCTTGGTCACACCTTGGCCAACTTCTAACGCCAGTCTGCATAAAAAATTCGACGATCTAAAGCAATTTAATAATAATGAACCATACGCAGATCTAAATTTACAAACCACTTGGGTATGATTTCTGATCTAAAACATTACTGTATAAATCTTTTGGAAAGGTATGTCTATACAAAAAAGTGTTGCCATAAAAAGAAAAAAGAAATAAATATACATTACTATAGAATCATTAGCTATTCTTTGCTTCACCCAGAATATTAATTATTATAAAATTAAATTTTGGTCTTCAAAGTAATGATAAAATTTATATGACTACATATATTATGACCGATGCATATGTGTACATCATGAAAATGTAAAAAAAAAAATACTTCCTTTTTACTCGAATAAGGGACCAATTTTAAAACTGATGATGAATATTGGGTTTAATAACCTCATAATGAATAAGAAATTATATTTCATAAGGTTGTATGGACTAATTTTTTGGAAATATTAATTTGGATAAGGTAATTTACAATTTAGATCACTGTGATGATGAATAATAACTTGTCAGTCGATATTTACGTTGAAAATCACGAAGTGTTGTTCATGAATAATGAAAATGAATTCACTCGACTCCTTTTATCATCGGTCAATATACCGGCCGTAATACCAAAGTACTGTTTGTCAATTTCACGCTTACATGCGGACAACGCGGTATTTTATTTATTTCCCCCGCCTCTTCTTTTGCCAAATCCACCACTGTACACCGTACAGAACTTCGTGTGGAAAACAATAACTCTGTTGTTCCGGTAGTTGATAATCGATAAAGCGAAAAAATAAATAGATAATAGAACGGTTACTCGGAATTTGTCCATAACCACGCAAAAACTGTAGTTTTCCATTATAAATTATATTATTATTATGTATGATATTATGGTAATCCAGCATAACTATGTTACAAACTAATCTAGAGACATGGATATGTTTTTTTTCTGCGACCGGTTTTATTTTTTATTTAATATAGTCATTACTAGCGTTCTATAAAACTGATTAATAACCTTCTAACATCAATAGTATGCGAAAAAATGAAAAAAAAAAAAAAAAATGTGAATTTGGAATGTTTTTAATTTATAAGTATACATTTGAAACAAACACAAAAAAAAATTTATTTCAATTATGAAAAGCATTGAGTTGTACATAAAATAATTATTAAAAATATTACATATTTTTTTAAGGTTGTGAAATTTGTTTAACTTTTAGATGCTGAAGGATATGAAGGAGCTAGTGCTTTTACTATGATGTTTATCATTTTATTTTTTTTACTTATTATTATTTTTTTGTAAACACTTTTTCGTATGGAAATACACGTCTAAAAGTCTTGACCAGAAACTTTTTGAAACCAGATTTGCCTCTAGTTGGTAGTTTAGACATGTAATTTTTTGAATTTCTTAATTCATAACTTTTTGGGGAAAAACTATCCAAAATTTAACAAAAAAAGCTCGGAAACCGTAATTTTTTAACCTAAATCTTATGAAAATTTAAACGTAGATAGACAACAAAAAACATTTTGATGCAAGAAAATGTTGAAAACGTAAAAAATAGAGTTTTGATCATTTTTTTAACACTTTTTTTCTCATAAATATTTTTTTCCTTTTCTTTATTTATTATATAAAAAAAATGTAAAGTAAAGTAAAATATAAAAAAAATAAGCGAAGCATACTTCGTACCAAGGACACTTTTCACTCTTCGGGTCAGATACTCTTGGTGGGTGTGTTGAAAATGACGACTATTATTATCTTCATATTATTAAATTCCTTCGTTCAGAATCGTCTTATTGAAGTCATGATTTTCTTCCTTAATCGTTCCCTTAAAATTCTACATACCCACCGAGAGTATCTGACCCAAGAAGCGAAGTATGTCCGTGGTGCAAATTATGTCCGCTTTCTTGTCTATTTATTCTTGATGTAGAGTTGAACTCTTAAATTTTCACCTTTTTTGAATTAAGGTTTTCTTCGTGACGAAAATTCTGTAATTAATATTGTTTCCTCCCCCCATAAATCGATGCTTATCTACCCAAAAAAAAATGACATTTCATACTTTCATACATTTATTTCACCCTCGTTATTTTATTACTCACGCGTATACAAAGTAATTTAATATATATATATATATATATATATATATATACACAGATTCGTTTATAGCAGTGGTTCCCAACGGGTGGGGAATTCCCCCCTTGGGAAGAATTACGATAATGCACAGGGGGAAATCAGTGCTGGTGGTAAAATAAGGAGAATTTTTTTTTTGTTAATTTTGTTGAAAAAAAATACATTTTAAACCTATTTAAGTTATTTAATTAATATTCACTTTTTATTGTATATTATTTCTAATTTTACATTAAATAATTTTTTTTTATTTAATATTATGAATGTTTGTTGATTGGGTTAGAAACCTCAGTTGATTTATATCTAATTTATAAAATAATGAAACTAAAGATTCAATAGTCATATAGATATACGTATATTTATTATTACGTTATTTTGCATAATTTATTTGTATAGTCTACAAAAAAAAAACAAAAAAGTCAAAACTCCAATTTAAGGGGAAATAGAATAAGATAAAATAATAAGAAAACATAAGATTTTTGAAAATTTTTAAAGGGGTAATAAGAATTTTGAAAAATTACAAGGGGGCAATAGAATAAAAAGGTTGAGAACCACTGGTTTGTAGATACATAATATTCTCGTTAATCGCGTCATGTCGTCACCCGGATATTGGACGCGACGCGTCATAACGAAAACGAGCAAGACGCATTTTTACCGCTGTCCGTATCGTTTCGAACCACGGGCGTCCGCCGCAAGTTTCGAACAGAGTGCCAAAATTGTCTGAAGCGATTTATTGTTATGTGAATTTTAAATATTCAACGCGCAAACTGCGAAAACACCGCAGCGGAAACACGCGCGTTGTGCCGCCGTGTACTTTACACCGTGCGCGCGCGGTTTATCGACTTGATTAAAGAAACCGCCCGACAGTGTTGGCACTTAGTCTGGCGAGCAAGTTTCGACGTTAATTAATCGAACAGAAAGTTTCCGGACCATTAGTAACACACCGAACATTTTTGGAAGATTACCAGGTAGGGTGTCGGACACGTAAAATCGGTCTCGTGTGGGTTGGCGCGCGCGCGCGCGGGTTCGAAGGCGTTATTTGAATGTATAAAAGCACTGTAGTTTGCGCTAAGTTGCTGACAACTGATGTGCGTGGGCCGTCGTCGGGGTGGGTGGAAACTATACGCGTATAGATGCGTGATTATACATCGTGTTCGCAATAAGACGACGACGACCATAAGAATATTGACGCAGGAACAAGGAAACAACAATCATATTATGGTAGGAACGATACGTGTTTTGTCATTAGTGCTTGCTTCATAATCGATTCGATTGTCGACCACGGACCAGGACCGTGGATAGAAATCAAGGGCCCCAGGGACAAACTAACCCTCCCTATATCAAACATTAAACTTACTACTACTACTACTTACACCCAACGTTTTCGTTTAAAATGTGTATAACAAAAAGATATATTATATGTAATAAGATAGGTTCAAAGAAAAAAAAAAAAAACCATATAACATGGAACAAAGTGATTATTCTATTATTAATACAAAAATATAATAAATCTACATAGACTTTTCGCGTTCTCTACACTCTAAAAATATTAAATAACTAATTTTTTACCCATTGAAAACGAATCGTTCATCAACAGATTGATTTCGTGAAGTTTGTTTGCAAAAATTAATACTATGTCCAGCATTTAATTTTCAATATTATATTGTTAATTTTTTAAAGTAAAATTATGAATTTATGAATTAAAATTAATTTTTCTATTAAAGTAATTGTTAGGTAAAATATAGGGCATGGTTTTTTTTTTCGTAAAGACCTGGGCCCTCTTCATGGCCCCGGGCCCCATAGCCCCGGCTGCCTCACCCTCTCGTCGGGCCTGCCACAGACAGTTACCAAAACGCACAGTGTGTGATCAAAGCATTGAGAATTTGATTTTGTCACGTGCAATGAACGTTCGTTCATCGAATCACATATTATCGTCGTCGCGAGCGTTTTAAATTTTATTCAATTTGATTTCAGCCGTTAAAAGTGCCATCGTCAAAAATGAAATAATCAACAGAGATCTCGGAATCAGGCGTGGATCCGAGGAGGTGGCCAATGGGCGATCGCCCCCCCTCCCCTGTAGACTTTGATGAATACTAGGATGTTTTCAAAAAATTGTGGAAAAGCCGACATATTTCGGATTATGGGTATTCTTCACACCTCATATGGAATACTTCTTGGTGGATGTGTTGAATTTTAAAGAAATGATAAATAATTTCTTCAATGCATTAGATAGCAGAGCTTCAGTAAATATATATATACTAATAATTGCCAATATAAGATTAAGTATGTTTAACAAATATGACTGCATTTTAAACCAAGATTAGCCCCCCCCCTCCCCCGTAAATGTGTTCTGGATCCGCGCCTGCTCGGGATATGTTTATAACAATTCTTTAACAAGAGACATTTTATAGTTATCAGAATTAAACACTCAAACAATATTGATGTAAAGGTTCTAGATTTTTGAGTATCCGATTTTTGTAAATATTTGATTAAGTTTTTAATTTTTTCGTGTAAAAATGAACAATTAAATTCGAATTCAATTAAAATTCTAAACAGAAGTCTATTGGAATCGCGTTGTGCATGGTATAAATAAATTAGTGATGCGATTACTTGACGTCGAAGAAGATTTATTCGATTTTAGTTTCCGAACGGAGTAAAGAAGCTAGTGTTTTTTTACTATGATGTTTATTATTTTATTTTAAAAACTTTTTGAATAAGAATTTGACTCAAGATCAGGGGTCAGCAATCTGCGGATCTTTAGGATACTCATCAACATCGCGATTTTTCTGTGTATGCGTAGTTATAGTTAAAAATTATCACTATTCTTCAGAATACGTAGTTAAGCTTTAGCCCAATAATGACACGTTCACAAAAAGGTTACTGACGTTTGCCCTAGAAACTAGATGACACTTTTGAGAGGTAATTTTTCGAAATTCTCAATAGTTATTCCAAAATTTGAGAAAAACGCCTTTGAATCTTTTTTTTTTATCTAAACTTTATGAAAATTTAAATATTGACAGAAAATAATATGAATAACATTTTTTTCCCCTTTTCATAGTTAATAATATAATGGAATATAAAACTTGTCAAGTAAATGATAATTATTGTTGTTTGTAGTAATAACACCGGACAGAATCACTTTATCGAAGAAATAATTTATCGTTTCTATCAAATGTAATACACTCACCAAGAGCATTTCATATTCCCACCAGAGTACGAATCAGTATTTTCTGACTTTTAGATTCTGAGTGAAGCGAAGAAACTAGTTGTTTTACAATAATATTTATTTTTCATTTTTTTCTGTAAACACTTTTTAGTATGGAATTACTTGTCGAAAAAATTCGACCACCAACTTTTTGTCTTTAGATGGTATTTTCAAGAGGTATTTTTCGAAATTTTCAAGTTTTCTCAAAATTTAGATAAACTACCAAAAATTGAAAAAAAGACTCCTTGGAAACTATGTTTTTTTTAATCCAAACTTTATGAAAATTTAAATATAGACAGACAATAATATGAGGAATGTTATAGTTTTTTGGCAAGAACATATTGAAAAGAAGAAAAAAACTTTTGGCAATTTTTTCTTGTATATTTTTCTCATCATTTTTTTTTTTTCTGTTTTCAGTTAATAGTGAAATATAAAACTGACCGAGTAAAAATAAATGTTTTTGTTAAAATATCAAACTCTATTATTTTTAAGTAAAATTGTGTTGAATAAAATAAAGTTCCACTTCAGTATCGCCTTGTTGAAGAAACGATTTATAGCTTCTATAAAATTTGATATACCCACCAAGAGTATTCCATTCAAGCAGCGACGAATACCCATGAGTAGGTATTTCCAGAGTCTCTATTTTTTTTTTTTTTTTTTGTAATTTTTCAAACACTAGAATTTTCTTCACTAACATTTGCGTAAAAAAATGTACAGCACTTTTTTTGAGTCCGTAGAAATTATTTTAAATATATGCGCGTACCTACAATGTTATACTAATATTGTGAGACGTATCGTGAGACTATTTAATCGAACGTTAGAAATCATTACAATTAAAATTTAAACTGACCCCTTTACAGACATTCACCGCAGGGCGTTTGTAATAATAATATAATCCTATTAACCGGTGATTAAAACGTTTCATACGATTATTGCATGACATCGCGGTTTCCTTCTGCACAAATTATAATATTAAATTATCGAGTAATGACACAAATCAGTCTTAACTTGTAATTAACGCGTTACGAGAGCGAATACACTGGAAAAAGCACGGTTGTCTTTAAAACTTCACTTTACACCGGACAAACGTGCGGTTTTGACGCGAATAATATTTTATTTACTTAATATTTTTAGATTCTGAACGAAGTGAAGAAGCTAGTGTTTTTACAATGATGTTTATTTCTTTTTTCTGTGTACAACTTTTCGTATGGAAATACTTATCCAAAAGATTCGATCAGTAACTTTTTGAAACCGGATTTACCTCTAGATGGTACTTTAAAGAGATCATTTTTTGAATTTTTCAATTCTTTAATTTTTTTTTTTTTTGAAAAAAACTACCCAAAATTTGACAAAAACGACTCGGAAACCATAATTTTTTGATCCGAACTATTTGAAAATTTAATCATAAATAGAAAATAATATAAGAAAGATTTTGGTGCAAGAAAATGTTGGAAATGTGAAAAAAAAAAATTTTAGACGTTTTTCTAACATTTTTTTCTCATTTATTTTTTATATTATTAACTTTCTTCGTTCAGAATCGTTTTATTGTAGAAATGATTTATCGTTTCTTTAAAATTCAATACACTCGTCAAGAGAATCCCACCCGATGTGTGAAGAACACCCCGACGTACGAAGTACATCCATCGTGCGAAATATGTCCGGCTTTTTTTTTGAAAACGTATGTTACTATTATTATTATTATTCAGCTCGAGCGCCGCAGATGATAATACATAAATATTATATAATGCAGGCATTCCTCTGGAGATCGACGATTTTATCTCGACGTTTGGTCTTCGTGGCGACGGCAACAACAACCTGCGAATGAGCTGCAACGATTTACACGCGTCGACTGGTACTTTGCAAGCCGTTAAAGTCTATACTATCCGATCTTGATAAATAACGTGGCCGAGACGGATATAATTCGCACGGTTTTCTCGTCGCGCGTTTCGATTGCATCAAAAATTATAATAATATAATATGCGTACGATTGTGTGCGTGTACCTTTGGTAAAAAATATCTGAATATATAACATCTGGCCGGGAAAATTGTTCGGAAGTAATACTCATCAACTTACTTGCGAGTATCTCAAAATCGCCCTTAATCGTTTGATCAATAATGGGATAAATTATATGTTAGACGTCCGAGTTGAAAGTGATGCTGAGAATAATTGAAAATAAAAAACCTCAATTCTCAAAGAGAATTATGGAAATCTTTTAATTAACGAAGGATTAATGCTGTAAGTGAGTATATTACATAATCAACTATTATTTAAATTATTGAAAATTTTTTATTTTTTTTACACAAAACGTTATTATTATTTCGAAGTTTTTGTAATTATTGAAATTGATTTCAATTCTTTATTCGCACGAGTAATATTACAGACGAAATGAAAAAATAAAAAAAAAAAAAGTGTATAATCATAAGTTCATAACAATATTTTGAATATATTATATTACCATAACTCACACGAACGCTTTAAAATTTAATATTACAACTTCCATTTATTGCTTACCTGGATATTCAATATTTTTACATTGAGATATATTAGATGTGTGAGTGTGCATAATACGTGAAGAAATGTATGCGCTACACACACGTGCAATTAAATTATAATATATTAGAAACAGTGCGGCAAAAGCACTCGCGTTTGCGACAGTTCGCGTGGTACACACGTACACATAATAAACGAAAATAGTTGTGACAACCGAGATAAATCAAACCACGATTATCGTGGGTGTAGTTTTGTCACCTCGGTCCCCTGCACCTTACCTAACCCAGTGGTTCCCAAAATTCAGAAAAAGACGTCCCCGTACGAAAATTCACAACTGTGGACGGATACTGTTAACTCTTTTTTTTTTTTTGGCTCTGTCTCTTTGTGCGCGCTTTACGTAGGACAGATAGTTATAAAATTTTGAAAATTAATACTGTTTGTAAAAGAACTGATGAATATTGTGGCATACTTCCACGAGTTCAATTATGTACGAAAAAATGGAACACCAATCGCAAAGGAGTTCCTGTATTCATTTTATAGGGGAAGGGGGTTGAGACTTAAAATATATTAACAATTTTCGTTTTATACCTATGAATTCAATAAAATAATTAATTAAAAATCAATATTTTCACTTTTTTTTATTGAAACGAGAATATACTTTAATTTTTTTTTTTTTTTGGTTTATCGTAGTTATATTATCTTGGTAAAATCGAATTAATATTTTTTATTCGATAAAATACATTATGTATTTATTACCAAAATAAAATTAAACAAAATAAATTCCAAGTTAGGGCATAGTTCTTTTTGTTCAATTACAGATTTACAAAATATCTATAAATTCAATACACACCTGTTATGAGGCTTCTGTAAAAAATTTATTCATATTTTAAAATCTATCTCCCCCCTACCCCCCCCCCCGCTCTCTTGAAAACATTTACCCATGTGGCCACCCATGGCCACATACCTACCAGTGACTATACAAAATACATAATTTCGCATAATAATATACCGTACACCGTAGTGTTTACATTGTGTATAATAATACGGACGTGTGATATGCTGCACTACCCGTCGATTGAGAAATTCGCATAAGCCTTCTCGCCGCCGAGTCTGCCCCGCGTCTTTCCCTTTTTTTTCCACACGTTATCATTAAGTTCGCGTTTTTTTTATTTTTCAAAACGGAACGCGCACCCGTTGGACGCGGTCCAAGCCTTATGATTTATAACGCGGAGAAACCTTATCGCAATTAAGACCGACCCGGAGTAGTTGTTTTGTCGGGTTTGACGTCTGTTGTGCGCACGGTGTGTACTCGTATTTACGCACTGCAGCTGCAACAGGTACCCGCGACGACGCGTAATAATATTTGCGGGCGCGATCGAATCAAGTTCGTTTATTATTAATAATTGTTGCGACGTTTTTTTTTTTTTCGGATATTATGCACTATATATTATTATTATTATTATTATTATTATTATTAAGCGCACTGCAGACGTGTTTACAACGTGTAGGACGATCGTCGTCGATGCGCCAGACGCGAGTGCTTACGAATACATTATAATATTGTACACGTCATAATATATTATATTATAGTACATATTTCAGGACTTTCAGGAGGTGTCCTTCGAAATTGGAAATCCTTGAATAATCCGATTCTCTCGACCACATGTCGCGCGATGTACGACTGAGCTTTTGTTATTTTGGCGTTTTCCGCGTACAAAAACCCGTACTCCGAGAATATTATTTGGAGAAAAGAAAAAAAGGCGAATTCACACCCCGTCGAAAAGCTCATCGTTGAATCATTCTTTAATGACGACCGGTATCGCGTAGGTATCTAAAATTATTTCCCCTAGACTTTGTAAAATTCGTCTATACACGAGGAAAATCGGTTAACTAATTCGAAGATAGATAATCGCACTAGGATAGACGTCATCGAAGCGTTCATTCGTCATCCGAAGTTTCTGACATCTTTAGTCAAAAACCATTTGTATACATATACCACCGGCAGAGATTATTATATTATACGAGGAATACTGCGTCAAATTTCGAAGACATCTGCCCGATCTCTTCGGATTTCTTTTAAAAAAGTATATCACCTATAATTTGGTATAATATGAAGCGTACATTTTTTAGAATTTTTTTTAACCTATACATTTGAAGTTATTTTAATTGTTTTTTAGATATCATTAAGTTTACCTCGTTTAAAATTCACAAAATTTTTATCGTAGAATCAGGAACTCAAACTACGTATATTTATCCCAGAATCAGAATGGACTGTGATTAATGTCAGTCTGACATGAAATGTTGTAATTTGAAAAAAAAAATTTTGTAAAATCGAAAAAATTTTTAGCAAAATCAAATACCTTTTTTCAATACCAAAAAATATAAAATGCATTTAACAAAATCAGACTTTACCTTGATATATTTTACTTTTATATTTTTTTTGTAACACAAAGGAATATTTTTCCTTCAAATTAACATTTCAGATAGAAATTAATAACGGTTTATTGTGAATCTGCGATGAATATACGTAGATTGAGTTTCAGGTTCCACAAAACAAATTTCATTAATTTTAAACGGGGCAAAATTGATGTTATTCATAAAATAATTACGCTACATATTACATCAAAAATGTAGTCTTATAAAAATTTTTCAATTGAATTTCAAAGAGGTTAGGAAGATGACCGCGAGATTTTACGTAGAATGCCGCATATTTATTTATTTATACTTATCATTTAAATCTCTCCGTACCCGTTTGACGCAAAGGTGAGGAGGATGCACTTAGGCGCGTTTTCATACGTATACATACCTACACAGTATTACGTGTACTACACGACGCCAATGTGCTGGGCGCACGCGCGTGTTGTACGATGTGACAATGCTCGTATATGTTATATATTATTATGGTGTACGCAAGACACGTATTTTACACACACACACACACACATAAACATACACACACACACACAAACTAGCACAAAACATACTGAAACTAACATAGACGCAAACTAACCCACACAGACACGTGAGATAGATCTAGAGCACATCGGGTGTTATCGACTCGTTTTCCCGCGGTGAGACGCATATAAAAATATATCTCGCCAATGACCGTTCGCCCGCCTATATAAGTACCGCGGGTGTATTCCACGTGTTATCTATATTATGCAAATAATAATAATAATGATTAAAACGTGCGTCCTTCCCGCGGTCACGCGCCGTCTGGCACCGTATTTAGGGCCGTTTTGCCGAGGGCTTTAGCTCACGAAATGTATTGCAAAACGATCGCAAGCACGAGACGAGCACGTCGACAGGACGCACACACTGCAGGCGCGGACGAGACGAAAAACGATGTTCAAAACGTACACGTATCGAGACCATTTAAACCGTTATAATTAGGGCTGGGGTTTTAATGCTCTATAAAATCGCGAAAAATGCTGTTAAAAGAAAAATAAAATACAAAAATGCCTTAAAAGTAATGAATCAAACTATAAAAATGCATTAAAATATATATACAGTTTAAATTAATGATATTATGAAAATTATGTTAACAAACGTATTATGTTTTATTTATTTAATATTAATATCTATTTATTTAGTATAAAAATTAGATTTAATTTAATTAAAATTTAATTTATTTTATTACGTTTGACACTATCTGATAAAAAATATAGGCACTTTGCTGATATTCTCATATTACAATAATACATTTGGTAAAGCAATTTATTGAAAAGGTGATCTCAGTTAATCGCTTCAAATAAAATAGGTATGTAAAATACCTGTATTCATTTCACATAAAAAAAAAAAAATACATTCGAAAGCATTGAGGTATGTATGGTAAATTGAATTCTGAGCGATCAGACGCTTCATAAAATCACCTGATATTTATAAGTGTAGACAAATTGTGAAAAATACTCTAAAAATTAAAAAAAAAATGCATCATAAAAACTACATTAAAATAACCAGTAACACCTGAAACATATTTTCTGCTTTTGGACCTACATCTTAAGACACTAAGTAAAAAATAACATCGCATCAAAATGCCAACCCTAGTTAGAACCTATATACACAGAATGTGTCCTAGTCCTAGTGAAAATAGTGCTAAGTGGACGTAATTTTTATTATTTTTTAAGTATCAAGTAGGACACATTTTACTGCGTGTGATATAAACACAAAAGTTTAAATGCTTCAAAAACTCAAGAAAAACCTCAACACGTTTTCAAATGAAAGAATAACTTTGGAAATTTAGTTAATATTGGATTAATTAGATCAGGTATGAAATCAACATTTCGAGTTTAAAAAACAACACCGAGTGTGTTACTTTCCCAATTAAATTTTACTGTATCGATAAAATTGTCATACGATCCGCAGATATATAGGAGGAAATTATAATAACAGTAAATAAGATTACCTATAATAATGGAATCGTTAGTCGTCCGAGATGAAGGCCGAACGCTATTTTTCTTTTTACCCGATTGTAATATATTATAGAAGTCTTATCTGCGGGCGACGTCGAAATTCCGTTTTAACTTATAGACATAGTCGTTTTTACGGCTAAAAACTGGACACGGATTTATTCGATTACGTGTGGACGAATCGAAAATACGTATATCGGAACGTCCTCCTTTTTTTTTTTTTTTTGCGTTTTTCCAAGAAAATATGTTAATACTTAACTTAACGCGCGCGCGCGAGCGGTCGAAAAAACAACTCATTCAGACAAGCGACCGAACCAGCGCGATAATGCTTTACATAAATCACACACAATCGTTCATTTTTCGAATAATAATTAATTTTGTGAAATCGCAATAAATAAAATAAACGCGTGAAATGAAAAAAAAAAAAAAGTTCGGCGAAGCGGTCGTTGAAAAATAATTTCTAGATAAAATCTTTAAACATTTTTTTGTCATTACCGCGGAGACAGCCGTACGGTAACTGATCACACACACACACACACACACACACACACAATATTAGGTTTACTAGAATGAAATCGCCACGTGTTGGCTTTAACGAATTCTCGTGCTAAGACTGCAGTTTTAAACAGTCGTATCAACACGTGTGTAATGCTACGGAGTATTTTACGACCGTGCGCCGGGTAAATAATAATAATAATAATAATAATAATAATAATAAGCACGAAAGTGTTTCAGAACGATTAGTGTATATTATATTATGTTTCGCGCACGTTAGTGTATAAAATGGTTTTATGAAATATTCAAATATATTCGTTGTATTTTTATTATACGCGTTGCATTCTGCGCAAAGAGCATTAATTTTATTTATTTATTTATTAAGCTGACAAAAAAAAAAAAAAAAATCTTGATTTTAATTTCAAATTGTGTGTGTGTGTTTGCACGTGTACAACGGTTTATGATAATAAAGTTTGTATGAATGAAAATCTTCGTATTATTATTAACTACCTATACGAATGTGCGTCAACTATTGATATTTTTACAGTCGTGTACATTAGTATTAAAGCGTCAGTGTAATAACTTACGAGATTTATAAGGGTTTAGACGGCGGTCGGTTTTCCGTACGAAAAAAAAAAAAAAGGTATAATTTAATTCGATTATTAAAAAAAAAAAAAAAAAAAACATTTACATAAATACGCGGTACACCGTGACCACCGCCGCACTAATGTAACAGCAGCAGCAACAGGTACTACTATTACTACTAATACGGTGTATATAATATAATAAGTGCACTTTGGTTTATTCGTATATTTCAATTAAACCGTTTCTCGCCCCGTTCGATAAGATTTCAAAATAAAAAAAATATATATATATACGCCCAATAATTTACACGCGTACGTGGCCATCAGCCAAGAAACGACACACTCGGCGGTGCGTTTCGAACAAATGTTTATTATTATTATTATTATTATTGTAATAAACTCGGAAGACATTGACTGGACATTCAACTATTCTCCGGGTGTACGTCGGTCGGTGCTGTAAGTACGCAATTTGTACCAAACAGATTTCGTGTAACACCGGTAATGATAATAATTATTAATTTTAATTACTGAGTAAATAAAACATTAACGATGTCGATGATGTAATTCGATAAAACAACATTGATTTACGACTCACGTCTGAGTGTTTGAAAACGCAATTAATCGAAACACAATTTTGAATGGAGAACCAATTCGATTACTCCGTTTTAAATATACAGTAGAAAACATTTTAAAAATGACAGACCCGATTAATAATCGACTTAAAATCGAAAGTTCTGACAAACACACCATATTTGTATGTACAAACTTGTATGAATATATAGACTTCATACAAGTATATATAACGGATGTTATGACGATTATTTAAAAAAAGCCGGACATACTTCGCACGATGGGTGTTCTTCGCACGACGGGTGGGATTCTCTTGACGGGTGTATTGAATTTCAAAGAAACGATAAATCATTTCTTCAATAAAACGATTCTAAACGAGGGAAGTTAATAATATAAAAAATAAACGAAAAAAAAAAAAATGTTAGAAAAATGTCCAAAATTTTTTTTCACATTTTCAAAATTTTCTTGCGCCAAAATCTTTTTTATATGATTTTTTATCTATGTTAAAAATTTTCATAAAATTCGGATCAAAAAATGATGGTTTCCGAGTCGTTTTTGTCAAATTTCAGGTAGTTTTTTTTCAAAAAAAAAAAATTGAAAAATTGAGAAATTCAAAAAATGACTTCTCAAAAGTACAATCTACAGGCAAATCCGGTTTCAAAAAGTTATTGATCGAAATTTTCGGACAAGTATTTCCATACGAAAAGTTGTACACAAAAAAAAAAAATAATAATAAAAAATAAATTAACATCATTGTAAGAACACTAGCTTCATCACTTCGTTCAGAATCTAAAAAAATACTTTGCTATAATGTGGCATTTATCATACATATTGCACTTAACGAAAGTAATATGACCACAAAAGTGTTACAAACTAAAATAATAGATTATTTTAATATGTAAATTTTATGTCTTTTAAAAATGCTAAATAAATAATGATATTGAATTTAATCATACTGTTGTTTAATGTATGTATTTCCGTCACGAATTCGTGATAATAATGTAATACAAAATCACATTATGTTCATAATATAAATATATATTAGAATTTGTAATCTTTCGTTATGTTGGTTAATATGACGAATTTTGACGAGTCCCTTGAATGTCATTATAAACGGTACATACAATTATTTTATTTTTGCTGAATTTAATGCGAAATCGTGCTGAAAACGTATGGAATAATTTATATACGAAAAATAATCAATTAGAAATATCTTATTTATTGTTCTTAGGTTTTTGCACTCAGTATTACGAAAAACATTACTCAGATTCTATAAACGAGAAAAATTCGATAGATTTCTCCGAAAAATTAAATTTCATTAAATTATTCGACTGCGTTGTTTTATTTCATTTAGTATCTCCTCTTATACATGTCTAAAGTTAACGTGTTTTCCATTCTTGCCATTTTTCGAAATAAATCAATTTAAAACCAACCTTGTTATTCGGAAAAACGACGCAAACATAGCGAAATACTTTAAATTATCAACTTCAAAGTTAAAAACATATTTTTAATTGTTTCTATAGAACGAAAAGGAACAAATTTAATGGGCACATTCTTTTTGGATGCAGAGTCCGTTCGAAAACAAAAAGTAAAAAAAAAATCTTGATTCAATTCAAATTAATATTATATTGACGTTTCCAGTTATCTTTCCGACCAAGGATTGTTTTCGATTTAAAAGCACTCACCAAACAAGCGGATGCGAATACTTCTCGCAATGTGGTGAAGGAGAGTTACACAAAGTCAACAATCTGAAAATATCTACAAAGTGGAATGCAGATCGATTTCCAATCAATTTTCATCTACATTATAATGGCATTATAATCATCAAACAGCAATATCCTAAAAAGGAATTAAATATTTTTCCAATTTAGAATTAAATTTTTAATTTGGCAATAGATTTTTTATGTTAACATGTTCAGCGCCATTTTTTAAAAAGGCCGGACATATTTCACACCATGGATAAACTTCGCTTTCCGGGTGGGATATTCTTGGTGAATGTTTTGTATTCTTAAAGAAACGATAAATTAATAAAACAATTCTGAGCAGAAGTTCAATTATTATACAATAACCACGTAACAATAATTACTACGTTTCCATGGTTACCACGTTAATAGAATTACTATAATTACTGCGTTACCATTGTTACCACGTTTCCATGACAATAATGGGCCAATAATGGCCTACAATCAAAACGACCAAAGTGTCAACCCTTTGAATAACGCGAATTTAAAAAATGCTAAGTATAAAGTACTACCTAGAACCGAATTTTGAATCAAAAAGTGGCTGATCGAAGCATTTGGATTTCTATACGCAAATATTCACTGAACGGGGGGGGGGGGAGGGTGGTTATTAAACATTACTGTAAATTCATAAGCTTCTGGGATCTACTCAGAACCTAAAATTAACCTTTATCTTATGAATATTATGTTCCTATAACCTCATAATTAGCTATCCCGATTAATGTTTTTATTTTAAAATAAAAATACATATAAACAATCGCTAATGTTTTATTGAATCTCCCAGCTATTTGCTTCTAGACCAATTAAACATACTTACCATACATTATTCGTGAATTTATGAAATGTTAGTTTTTTCTTAACAAATATCCTTATATCTAAATGGTATAAGGATAACGGCCAAGTTCAATAATTATTGTCCTAGAACGAAAATCTTTAGTTCTTAAAGAATTTAATAAATTTTTTATTTTCACCATCTTTTGGCTATTTTCTAATAAAAATACTATTTTAGAAATTTGAGTTATTGCATTACCTTTAACTTTTCATTTCGATCCTAAAAATGTTAATATGGCCAAATGCCACACAATTTTTCAGTTTATTTTACAAGTATGACAAATGCTGTAAGCTGAAATGCTGAAACTGTAAGCCATCATTCAAATTTGTTTTAATAATTTCAAAATTTTTTCAATTTGCCAACAAAGAAATTCAATATTGTACACTATTATCATACAGTTATAAAAGTGATAATATTATGATCACATATTAGATACGAGATAAGATCTATGTTCAGTTTAATATTGATGTTAAACAGGGATATTTACTACATATATCATATAATACAAATTACAATTCATTAATATAATATAATGTAGTATGATATCGAAAATTTGGCGCTTTTAGCTGTTATTCGATTGATTGTAAATTAGTTGGTTTATATCGTACACATACGTGGGCGTACGGAATATTTTTGTGATCGAAATACTAAACTGAAAAATAATAAGGATATTAAAATTATTATTGGTAATAAGTAGGGAGAGTTTTAATTGCCAACGGTTTAAGATATTGAAAATTTAGAGCTTATATTACTGTAATATAGTTTTTGGCGGTGTTAAATTGGTGTTCAATTTGGTGTGTTAAATTACAGATTCAATTGGTACGTAATAAGTGTAAACGTAAAGCAACTATAATGTTATTCATGAGATACAGGCGAAAAATTATTCGTAAAGAAATCTCATCTATAGAAAATAATATGTTAGAGAGCAACGTCGTGAGTTTAATAAGAAACTCAATGTACCGTGAACGTCGTAAAGGTTTACTCGAAGTGCCAAAATATATTTTAATAGAAGTATTGAATTCTGTTTCAATAAATTGAAAAGCTCATACAATTAAAAACATTTACTCAACTGATGTTATAAAATATATAAATATGCTTTTATAAAATGTTCCATCCGAAAAAATTAATTGAATATGTTACAAAATAATAACGAAAATAAAACTAATATTTGTTAGATTAACAATCATTTGGGCCATTAATACTAAATAGGAACGCAAATAAAAATGTGACTCATTCAGTTAACTTTTAAGAAAACATGACTACAGAAAGAAAAACGCAATTTGAGCTATTGGTGATAAAATATTTTTATCTGATTAAGAATTAATGTTTTATGATGTTTTGATCGAATAAAAAATTGTCACTTTACGAGAAAATTTCTTGTTTTATGTATATTCTAACTAAATAAATCATATAAAAAGAAAAAACTGTGATTATTCAAAATTGTTAGACACACACAGGCTGCAGATATATGAGTAAAGTTGATTTCAAATTTCAAATTTTGCTTCAAGAGTTTTAACAGTAATAGCTGTTAATATGGAGTAAATTTCTAGTTTCTGGTACTATTAGATTTGAAGATATTATTCAATTCTAACTTACGATATATTTTACCGTTTTTACTCAAATTTAAAGTTGTTTTTTTCTTAATTTTCGAAAAACTGTAGAAGTTTACGAAAAAGTACTATGCAGAGCCAATTTGTAATCTATAAAGTTGCTGGACAAAACTTGCGGATAACTGTACTGTATTCACAGGGAAAAAAAGGTTATATTTTTGTTGTGCAAAATTTACTATTATGATATCGAATGATATAATGTTGAAATGTATTTCATATAGAAGCGAAGTCGTTTCTACAAAACATCTCATTTTAAAATTTGAATTTTACTATAAAATAAGACATGTTACATCAGATGAATTTATTCGCAATACGTCGATTTAAATAAAACGTGTACCCTCGTGTGGTTTAATTATGATTTATGATTATGAATGATTTATGTAGATACATTTCTAAAGTTTGGAATAGTTTGGAATAAATAACAGAGAACATCGGATTATGCATGTGCAGTTAAAAACCAAATTTAAATTTTTACACTTTTTACGTTTCGTCGCAAAACGGCCACTCGCACTTTAATAACTCATTTAACTCCTCGGGGCAAAGATCGGAATAACTATTCATTAACATTTACACTCACATTGTGTTACTATGCAAATATAATATGCGCAACCACGAGTTCTCATTAACGGCTACAGAAAAAAAAAAAAAAAAAAATCGTATAATGCAAACGAGATCGTAAAACGGACACGATAATCATTTACTCATTTCCGCAAATAGTTCTTTTATCGACTTGTCATTTGCGACGATTCCGAGTAAAATTAAAATAAATAGTTAAACGCGATACACTAGAAGTTACCTCGTTAAAAAGTAATAATATGATTAGCTGAATAACGATTTAAAGACACGTAAACTAATTACGAAGTCGTAAAAATCGATCGGAATAGAAATCTTATGTTATATGATAATTTGACAAAAAAAACATTTTATAAGGTTTCAATAAAATAAAAAGTTTATGTGAACAAATAAATTTTATACGAATTCGAACATTAAACGCTTAGAGGCAAAAAACAATCTGAAGAATTTTGAGATTTTTTTGAGTTGTTAAAACTTTTATAATAAGTATTATATACAATTGTCATTTTTGATCTGTGATAAATGATCTGTTTAAAGTACAATATAGAGCCGGATTCTAATTTCAAAAGTTTTTCTTAACAAACAAGTGTTTTTAGAAAAAAATTAAAATAAAAGAAACGTTACTGTAAAAACATAAACTTTTCACTCCACTCAAGATCCAAAATTGGTTGTTGAATACATTTTTTAGGAGTTAAAGGTACTTCTCAGTCCTCAGTGGATACCTAACACATTGAGTTAATTTTAAATTATAAATACTTACTCAAAGTCGTTCTTAAATAAAGTTTTGAGTTCTGATACGCCTCTAGTAACTGTTATATTGTCGTTTAATGACAATAACACGATGTTTCCGAAAACATTGTTTTACGATATTGATATTTCCTGCAAAATTATCAACTACTTATATTATTTGAGGCATCAAAATTGGGGTTGGCTCTGGGCTATTATGCATTACACACAGAGGCGTGCCGAGGGGGTGGTTATGGGGGTTCAAACCACCCCAAAATTGACTGGCAACTTTTTTCTTGACGTCATTCTATTTAGAAAATAAAAATATTATGGGTGGTGAATGCTCTGTACGATTATATAGTTGTGATGTACCCGTTATTGGTGTCTTTAAAAGAAAACCCTTGCTGTGGAAAACGAATCGGGTTATAAATGATTGAAATGAATTAACAAAAAATGTGCTTCAAGTTTTTTGAATGTGACTGTACATATTGAATAAAAAAAATATATTTTCTAAAAATGTTAGTTGATAAAGAGATAGAACAATTTTTAATAAGAACAAAAACACACATCCAGCATGACAAATATATTTAGTTTAAAAATCACATCATTATCGAAGTTTATGGACTTGATTTTACTAATTATTTTCTTTTACTTTGATAACTGCAGTAGGTAATATTGTTTTATAAAATGTATACAAATGTGCAGAGTGTTATGATGTTAATGTGATTTGTTTTTTAAACGTATGTTTGTAATATTTCACAATAAAATCATTAACATAGCTAACGAGTTACTATATTATTTTACTATCTATTGATGTTATTATGACTATAAGTTAAATACTCGAATTTAAAAATTAAAACCAGCCTCAAAATAAAATCCTCGGCACGCCCCTGATTACTCACTACAGGCACGCCACTGCGAAACGGTCTTCGCTCCATCGGCTTATCAATGATTTGACATTGAAACGAATTTCTCGCTTGAAACCGTTCCTACAACAAAATAAAAATAAAAATAAAAAGCCGGACATACTTCGCACGATGGGTGTTCTTCGCACGACGGGTGGGATTCTCTTGACGGGTGTATTGAATTTTAAAGAAACGATAAATCATTTCTTTAATAAAACGATTCTGGACGACGAGGGAAGTTAATAATATAAAAAATAAATGAGAAAAAAAATGTCAGAAAAATGTCTAAATTTTATTTTTCACATTTTCAATATTTTCTTGCGCCAAAATCTTTCTTAAATCATTTTCTATCTATGTTTAAATTGTCATTTAGTTCGGATCAAAAAATGATAATATC
>JAIPRM010004769.1:0-22114 GCA_025469315.1 Stegophylla sp. TES_Ste_2020 | reverse complement strand
GTTTCTAGCTCCATTATTGTAGAAGTTATGGTAAAAATAAATTTTCAATTTTACGAAAATGCCGGTAACTGCAAATTTTGCCGTTTTTCGTTAATTTTTCGACATATTTTCACCGCGCTTGGAAAAAATATTGAGAAATTGGAAAAATGACCTCTTTAAAGTACCATCTGGGTATGATTCCGGTTCTTTAGAGATATTGATCGAATCTTTTGGTCCAGTATTTCTATACGAAAAAGTGTTCACAGAAAGAGAAAAAAAAAATAAAAAAAAATAAACATCATTGTAAAATCATAAGCTTCTTCACTTCGTTCAGAATCTAAAAATGTAATAATAATAATAAAAAAAATAAATATTCTTCACACCATGAGTCTTATTCGCTCCTCAAGTGTGATACTTTTGTGGTTGAATTGAATTTTAAATAAATTATAAACTATTTCTTCAATAAAACGATTCTTAGTGGAGCTTCAATTTATTCATGTCAATTTTACTCAAAAAGTATTAAGTTATTTTTACGATAATAAAAACAAAAATATATATTTTTTACTTTACCTGTTTTATATTTCACTAATAACTGAGAAAAGTGAAAAAAAAATTTGAGGAAATAAAGTGTTAGAAAAGAATTTCTAAAAATTTTCTTGCGTCAAAATATTTCTCAAACTATTGTCTGTCTATATATAAATTTCCACAAAGTTTGGGTTAAAAATGGATGGTTTGTGAGTTTTTTTTTTGTTAAATTTTGGAAAGTTTTTCCCAAATTTTGAGAAAACTATTGAGAACTTTGAAAATTGCCTCCAATAAGAACCAACTATAGGTGAATTTTCATTCCAAAAGTTGCTGTTCGAACTTTTTGGATAAGTATTTTTATACGAAAACGTGTAGGTACATATAAAAAAGGAAAAAAATAGAGAAAAATGAATATCATTGTAAAAAGAGTAGCTTCTTTGCTCCAGTCAGAATCTAAAAATTTTGGTAGTGGATATATTTATTCACATTTTAAAAATAAGTAAACTTTATGTCCTTCCCTTAAGCCACAACTGTGTCTTAGAGAAAAATATGTACAAACTGTATATTGTCCAGTGGGGTTTTCTCTAGCCGTGCAAAATGTGGATTAACGTCCTACAAAATTTATGTGTGCAATACTCTAATGTAAATAACATAATTTCATTTATAAGATTTGTAAATCATTGTCTCCTGTACAGTGGCGTATTTACTAGGAGGAGGGGGCGTTATCCCAGTGATATATCGTCCCCCGGAGTTGCTGAGCTGTGCACGTACCTTTGTAAACACTTTTTCAAGTATTAAACGTCGTCCAAAAGTTTCATCAGTCTCTCCGTAAATCATAAATTTATCTGTTTGGTAAATTGAAGAGGGGTTTCAACAAAAATTCTCAACGGGTTTTGCATACGTAAAGAAAAACTATTGACGATTCGAGTAAAATTGGTATAACTGAAATAGATTTTTACGAATTTGATTTCTCAGTTTCCTAGATCTAACTCC
This sequence comes from Stegophylla sp. TES_Ste_2020, assembly GCA_025469315.1. Taxonomy (NCBI): domain Eukaryota; kingdom Metazoa; phylum Arthropoda; class Insecta; order Hemiptera; family Aphididae; genus Stegophylla; species Stegophylla sp. TES_Ste_2020. The sequence goes on along the minus strand of JAIPRM010004769.1, from coordinate 20,617 downwards.
AAAAACGATTATGAATGAAAATTGAAAATGTTACCCGTAATGTTATCGATAATAGCAGTTTAGTACATAGATTATTATTTTCTTTTTTTTTAAATCCAAACTTTTTTGAAAATATGTGTATACACATAGATAGCCAACAATATGGAACATATTTTGGTGAAACAAAGTTTTGAAAATGTGAAGTTTTTTGTAATTTATTTTTTTCATAATTTTTTCTTCCCATTCTCGGTATATAGTTGGATATAAAATTGGCTAAGCAAAATTTTTTTTTGTAAATAAAATAAATTTTATAATTTTTAATTAAAATTATCATAGATCATAGATAAACTAAAGTCCCCACTCGTAATCAATTCATTCAACGAACGATTTATCCTACTATTAACCGAGAACAGAAAAAATTTATTTTTGATGACGAAAAAGTGTAAAAAAAATTTCCAAAATTCCTTTATACACATTTTCAAAATTTTCTTATATTAAAAATTTCTCATATTATTGTCTATTTACATTTAAATTTTTATAAAGCTTGGATTAAAAAAAAAGAATACATTCCTCACTATCGCTCAGAATCTAAAATTGAAGGCGTTTTTGTCAAATTTAGGGTAATTTTTCACAAATTTTAGAAAAACTATTGAGAATATCAAAATATGACTCCTCAAAAGTACCATCCAGAGGCAAATTTTAATTCATTAAGTTGCTTGTAGAAACTTCTGAACATGTATTTTAACACGAAAAAAGAGTTAAAAAAATAAATAAATAAATGAAAGAAATAAATAAACAATAAATAAAATAAACATCACTGTAAAAACTTCACCGCTCAACTCAGAATCTAAAAATTTGTATAGTGTTTACTATGGATATTTTTGCTTCTCAGTTGGACTATTCTTTGTAGGCGTGTTGAATTTCAAAGAAACGAACTAATTATTTATTTAAGAAAACGATTCTGAGTGAATTTTTGTTATATTCGAGACGATTTTACATAAAAAAACTGAGAACAAAAAAAAACTTTTAGATTGAAAAATATTTCACGTATTAAAAATATTTTTTCTTCAAAATATTCTATATATTGTTGTATTTCTTTGTTTAAATTTTTTATATAGTTTGGATTAAAAAATAAAGAATACTTTAAATTCATTTTATTAAACTTCGGATAGTTTCTCATTGTTTTTTGAAAAAATTATAAAGACTTTCAAAAAATGACCACTTTTAAATACCACCTGGGTGATATTTTAGATTTTCAAAGTAATTGTATGAAACGTTTGAACAAGTATTTCTACACAAAAAAAATGTTTATTGAAAATAATAAATTAATAATTAAATAAACATTACTGTAAAAACACTACTTTATTCAATCCACTCAGAATCTAGTTATACGTAAACGAGATGTTTTAAATTTTGTTCACTTAAAAAGTTTTTCTGAATAATTTGTCAAGTTTTAATTTTAATACTTTATGTGTAACTGATAAATAAATCAAGTTTCTAGAATCACCATTTATTGGAATTATGATACTAATTTACCCGATTTAAAGAAAATATAGAATATGGCATACCTTATCCAAATCGTCCGCATAGTTTTTCTCTACGCGCGAAAAAACAATCGGAAATTGCGAAAAAAGGCTTCCTTTGAGAGCCTAGTTTCGATATCTGAAATATTTTCAAAATTACAATATTATGAATGTCATACTCGCAATACCTAGGCTCAAATTCACATATAATATATATATAAAAAAAATTCTCAGATTTTGGATTCTGATTGGAGCGAAGAAGCTAATGTTTTCACAATGATGTTAATTGTTTAGATTTTTTTTTTTTTTTTACAATAAATACTTTTTCGTATGGAAATACTGTTTCAAAATTTTTTACCTACAACTTTTTGAATCAGATGCCTTTTTTTGATCATGCCTCTGTATGTTACTTTAAATAGGTATCTTTTTGAAATTTTTGATAGTTTTTCCAAAAATTCGGAAAACTATACAAAATTTAAAAAAAACGCCTTTAAAATTTTTTTTATCCTAACTCTGTGAAAATTTAAATATAGATATACAATAATGTGAGTAATATTTTGATGTTAGATAGCTTGTATTATCTGAAAATTTTATTTTTATATTTTTTATTCTAACTATTTTTCCTCACCAACAAACTTTTTTTTCTTTTCTTAATTCATAGCGGGATATAAAATTGTCTGAGTAAAACGCAAATTCATTTATTATAATAAAAATGTCCATCTTCTATTTTGAATAAACTGAAGCTCTGCTCTGAATCGTCCTATTAAAGAGATGATTTATCTTTTCTTTAAACGTCAATACGCCCACAAAGAGCATCCCACCTATATTATGAGATTCATTTTATCATTAATAACATTGTCACTCCAATTGGTTTTTGGACTTGATCTATATTTGTGCAGCTTCTTCTACGAAGCCTAAACTTTAAACTAAATTAATTTTTCAAGTTTTTTTATTTTTAGTGATAACTATTGTAATTTTATAATCAATTTTGACGGTCCATAAACTCGAACCATAGATTGGATTTTTAGAACTGATGTTATTTTATAAATAAAACTTAATTATAATATGTGGTTTTTAGATGGAAACAGAGAAATGTACTAAATTAATTATGAATTTACATTAAACGTAATGCAAAAAATTGCAAATTATGTAAAAAAAAATAATGTATTTATGATAAATATGTAAAAATATGAATTTATAACGAAATATTTAAAAATATGTAAAATAAGTGTCAGCTTATTTTACAAAGAAACTTTTGTTGCAAATTTTGTACTTGTCATAGTTAAATTTAATATAAAGTATGCATTTACATATAAAATCGAACCCTGGTGATCACTCTAATCGAATTTTCGAACCCTTTTTACGCCATAATCTATTCCACGCCCGTAGGCTTAACTAGGCATTGAAATTAGGGGAGCCTTAACCCCAGGTGATTTCGGTAGTGTTACACAGAAGTATAACGTATGATGACAATAATAATCCAAAAAATAGAGGCAGACGTACAAATATATTTATTACATTTATTACTTGAAATGAGGAAAACACATTTATTTTCTCTAATTTTTCAGTGTCTACTCTTAAAAATTACCAATTACAAAATTATACAGTTTCATTTTATAAATCAAAAAAAGTTTATGAATAATTTGTTTTATATGTATAATTATCTATGCGCAGTATATAAATAATTATTACAGTATTATCTTACGATTGATAACAACGAAAAATCAAATGATGTTTTTACTTGTTTACGGACAATATTCGTTTGTTTAACTTAATCTTATAAAACAACTTAACTTGTTTTCCCTATTAGATCATTATTGAACGTTTATACTGAACAATATAACATAAGATTGAGAATTCTCAAAATATTTCATTAAAATCTATAATTATTATTCTTGTAACCTTAGCTACAGAATTCGGTGTTTGCCAACGCTTATGACGTTGCGGAGTACTTAAAGAACTTTAATTACGTACGTCATGGATTACCTAAAATTATAGTCCATTTTTTCTTTTATAAACAAAGATCACGTTATTCGACAGATCATATTAAGACAAATCAAAAACAATGATATTCCTTACAATTATTGCTCAATTTGAAGTATATGATTTTATTTATTTATTTGTCAACTCAAATTATTAAAAAAATGTATTTTACATTATTATATTTACTAAAGTAAATCAAAAGACTGTTCTGTGATTTTTGGGCTTCCATGTCCTTATTCCAAAAATGTTATTCTCGGAATAATAATATATTATGCTTGTCCTTAGAGGCGTGATACCGATTATTTTATTTATTATTTGCTTTTACTGTCGAGTAGTTCAGAAAATCTTCGTACGCACAAATAAGTTGTCGAATATATGACTTAATATCATAAAGCGATTTCTGGAAGCTCAGAACAAGTAATCCTTTTTTTACACCAAAACTCTTCAATATTTCCACCAGATTCAAACGTACCTACCTTCACAGTTCCGATCGTTCTGATAATTCTATACTTTCATCCTGGATTTTATCAGATACTTAGGCATCTCATCGACTTAAATAATAAAAGAGTTTTGAATCAAATACTCCGAAAACCTTTGGTCTCGAAACCATCATATTATTTGACATTTGAAATTCGTCAATGTTTAAGTAGGTATAAAAAAACTACATAAAATTTAAGTGCAAATTATAAAAGACACCGTAAATTCGATATTCATGAAATTAATTTGAATGTTTTCGTTATAATTAAAAAAAAAATAATAATAATAATAAATAATAATAATAATAATAATAATAATACTAATAACTTAACATTTTCACCAGTTATAAAGAATATTGTGATAAAAATTTGTTTAGATAAAAAAAAAAAAATGTACATTTTTGGCATAAAATATTTTGAATATTGAAAAAAATTGGAAAAATTCGTGTTGAGTAGTTTAGTGTTTTTCTCATATTTAGAATTATTGATATCATGAGTTGAATTTAATAAAATAAAATCTTACTTGTACAATAATTATTTATATAACTTACTGTACTAAACGTCATAATATCTCAAAAACTTTTGTTCAAATTAATAATTGTTAAAAGGGGTTAAAGTTAAAATTTAGACGATTCCGGTAGCTTTTACTTAAAATATATGATACTTTTCTACCAACATTTTTTCATTTAAATTATGCTCATTACTTATTACAATTTAATTTTGCGCAATATCGTTTTATTTAATTTCAGTATTTTTTCTAAGTATAATAATTAAACTTTTGATGAATTATTTTCATATTTATTAATAAGTGATCATGAAGAGTTATGTTTGAATGTAATTAAGAAAATTAACAAAAACAGACAAACATTATATTATGATTATGGGTTTTTCTTCTGATCTCTTCCGTCGAGAAATCTCTACTACGCCACTGTTCTGTGAAATATCGATTAAATTTGGCTTTAAGTTTTCACAAATGACGTTAAACGATTTCCTAGACATCAACTTTGCAGAGGTTTAATTTTCGACAAAGCTTTTCAGGGTTTGAAATGTTAAATGATTGAATTGAGCTCAACTTAACTAATCCATAGTGCAATTTTTCTCACAAACGCGCGAAAGTTCGTCTTCAAATACAAAATATACATTTACAGTGGTCAGTGACTATCAATAGTCCATTTTAAACTTGTATTATGATCACAAATGAGGCGCTCGGCCTAATCAACAAAAGTTAAGTAACGATATCAAGTGATGTAAAATTATTTATTAATGAATATAAATACAAAATTGGCCTAAATCAATTAAATCTTTTTTCAATAGAAAAAGTGTAAAAAGTTAAAAAGCTAACTTATTCGACATAAACTTAAAGAATTTTGGTTATTTTTTCCGTTTCAAAAAAATGAAAATACCTACCAATAATAAAATGTTTAAAACTAATCTATTCCTAGTTACGTTAAATTATGTTAAAAATACACAACATTTTTGCTTATTACCATAACATAAGAGTGTTCATTTATTATAGATTTTTTTATTATAGATTTGCCTCTCCCCACTTTCCTCCCGCAACTTTCTAAAATAATTATTTATATTTACTTTACGTTATATTACATTGTAAATACGTAATTTGTGGTTCGATTACTTATCGTTCTCATTGTCTCTTCTCCCCAACCGATAATATTCATTCTAGATACGGCCGCGAGAGGATTAGATTACTATTGTCTAAACGCTTCGAGTACACGTTGATGAATTGGTTGTCGGTTGAAAACACTGTGTAGGTGAATAATATTATTGAAATAAATAAAACTAGTGAATAACAATAAAAAATATAAATAAATAAATAAAGACGAGTAGACAATAATATTATTTTCAAACGTGTATTATAGTATAATCGCGTATGACAGACATTGTGTGCTCGTCATGTGTTACCGATAATCAAATCCTGTTGTGCATACGTTATTAGATTATCGGTTTGAATAAAAACACAATAATAATATGTGACATTATGCACGACAAACGACGTAATGAACTCCGACCACCACTCTATTGGCTTTACGTTGAATTAGATTTTTTTCGATTTTGCAGCAACACATTCGTGTACATCTTGGTGTACTATGCAGTTTTATTGTTGATAATAATAAAAAAAAATTATTCAAGAATTTGGCGTTCGGAAATAATACAGTTCTCCAGTGTTGAAATGAATTTTATAATTTATACACATTTATCAAGATACAGATAAAGATAATTATATTTTACATATTTTATTTAGATGAGATACAGACGATCTAACTTTTATTTAGATAATATATGAGATAAAATCAATTTTTTTTTCTATTAAATTTAAATAATTATTAACGGCCCATATTTACAGCTCGAAAGTTTGAAAATGTTTAAAAATGAATATTTTTGTAATCATTGTTCTCGATAATTACATGACAGTGAGTATATAACATTATATTTATAATTTATATTATAGAAACAGCGACCGTAGTCTGTAGAGTTGTTATTTTTCACTTCATAAATGCGTTAAAATTAATAAATATTTTATTTGAACAAAAAAAAAAAAAAAAAAAAAAATTAAATAAACAAAATACATTAGTCAGTAAAGTTGCAGTCACTGAACGGATGGCTGCCAATTACAAGTTACATAATATGCACGCACAATACACTTCTATACGTGTTATCATTGTTATTCATTTGGAAAGCTATTTTTCGAGTGTGTTTAGTTTTCCCAATTTATCTATACAAAAGTAAAAACTCTAAAGTACCAACTATATAAAATTTCCCTATAGAAAATAGGATTACAATATACACATTGTATCAATTGAATAGTGTTCTGATGGAAAAAGTTAGTAAAAAAAAATAATGATAAGATATATTTATGAAAAATCAATATTTCATTGATAATTAATTTATCTATACAACGGTATTTGTCATCTAAGATAACCATTAGATAATTAGTACAATAGTTTTCTAGATGAAATAGATACGAGATATATTAATTTTAAACTCCGAATGGAGCGAAGAAGCTTATGATTTAACAATGACGTTTAATGTTTATTATTTTCTTCCATCGGTGAGTATTTTCTCATATAAAAACACTTGTCCAAAATTTTGACCAGCGACTTTTTGAATAAGAATTCAGCTTTAGATGGTACTATCTGTATTTTTACGTTGACATTTCTAAACAATTATTTCATGTTCCATTTACACGATTTCAACTGTTTTGAAATAGCATAAAACTGAAAAAACATAAATAAAAAAAAATTCATAATACTATATCATCATTTTAGTTGTTCGTTCAATGCATTAAGTTTAATGCATCTTATATTAATTTTTTCTATGCTGGTAGTTTCATAAAAAAAATAAAAAATTTTATTGAGACGTGATAACATATGTAATATGACTTGGACTTATTTTATTTTGGACCATTTTGACCAGATATTAATTAACCTGAATCTATTATATAAGTCATAGATATTTAGACGTGTCAAATAAAATTACAAAAATTTTATTGGCGAGAAATTTCTGTAAATTACGAAAATTCACTAAAATGTATGAATACTATTTCAAAAAGTAGGTATTGGTTTCAGTTTAGGGAAAAATAAAATGTGCTAGTTATGCCAATGCACACGAGCTTTCAAAAACGTTGTCGCGACATTTCGTATAACTATATCATAATATTTGAAAAACGTATTTTACGGAAATTCATATCTGTGGGACGTAGGTAAAAATCAATCACCTAAAACTACGCCGTGATATTTAAAATATAAAAATATTAAACGACTTTGGCACCGGCAAAGTACGGTATAGTACAAAATCAATGTAGTTGGTAATTTCGTGAGTGTCAAAACAGTGCTGTAAAATTTATACCAAAAATGCCGGACATAATTCGCACCTCGTGTATTCTTCGCTCCGCGGTTGGGGCTTGGCGGTGGGTATGTAAAATTTTAAAGAAACGATAAATCATTTCTTCAATAAAAGGATTCAATTTATGTAGGAAAAATTTATTAAAATCGTTATTTGAGCCGTAATTATGTGTTTAAACGCTTTTTCAAGAATATTCATTGAGCCATTTGTTGTAAAAATTATAACCCGTGTAAAAAAACACGTGAGAAATATTTTGGTTGAAAAAATTTCTACCAGATTAGAAAAAAAGTTTTATGAGGTTATGACTGAAAAAAAAATCATTATTTTAAGCAAAAATTTCCAGTTTATAGAAGTTATTTTGTGTAATTTTATGTAAAACTAATTAATTCCGTTAAAATTCTTACTTTAAATAGTTATTAAAAAAAAAGTTAACTTATGATTTTCGAGATTTTTTGAGATATATTATGTGCGAGGTTTAGGTTATATATGAGTGAAATTACACTAAATTTTAAGGTATTAATCTTGGGAATTCATAATTTTATGAAATAAGATTTTACAAAAAATGAGAAATTTCCAGTATTTTAAAAATTCTATACTAAGCTGAAATTGGTCAAATGTTTTTGAAATTTTTGTGAAGTTTCTGTGTAACTGTTATTTGTAGTTAAAGTATTAAGTTTCTAGCTTTATCATTTTTGAAGTTACGTTAAACTATAAAGTTAATTATATAAATATTCTGTTTGTGGCATATTTTATCATTTTTTGTCAATTTCTTGGTAGATTTCCTGTATAGGCCGGTACTTAGAGAAAGTAATTAGAATTTTGAAAAATGACATCTTTAAAGTATTATCTGAAAATGATTCTCGTTTTTTAAAGTTACTGATCCAATTTTTGAAACAAGTATTTTTACATTATTGTTTTAGGAAGTTTATTTGTATTATTTGGTTCTGTTTTAGATTTTTGCAGTTTTTAGTTTATATTTTGGCGTTTTATAAGTCATCGATATCTTATTTCTAATATTATCTAATCACAAATATTCTGCTTAATATTTAATAATATTCATGAATAATAATTGTAATATATCAATCGTCATCGAGCGAATAAAAATGATATAAATAAGGTTGTGTAAAGCTTATGTTATTTATAATCAAATCCCTCAAATCCCAGTACGATGGTTAATATGTAGAATGCGTATTTAATTAATATGGCGTTGTTGGATGAGAGGTCGTACTATAGGAAAAGTTGATGTCGACAGAGGAAAAGGAACTTTTGAAGTTATGTCTGTTGAAGAAGAGAACCAGACAGTTACAGGTACTTACAGGTAACAAGTTGCCGAAATTTCAAATATATCTGCTACAGACAAGTGTTCTGGTACCCAATAATGATTAATATTAAATTCTTACTTCTAACTTTGTTTTGTTGAAGTACGAGTATATTGAATATTAAGACGTGGAAATCCTCTAAAAAATATAAATATGGCTTAAAAAAATACTATTTTATACCGGAAACAATGTTCTAAAAAAATAATTTTTATTGCGTAGGTGAGGTTAGATTTATATATTTGTATATAAAAGCCGGACATACTTACCAATTACCATAGGTATTCTTTGCTCCTCAGATGGAACTAGGTAGGTATGTTAAATGTTTAAGAAATGATACATTTATTTTTTACTCAGTCAAGTAGTACCTATGTACGGGCTACGCGTAATTACTAGTTCGGATCATCAATAATACCTTTTTTTTATTTTTATATTTATTTTACTTTATTATTTAACAAGAGAAAAACGTTAGTGTGAGCGGCATGTATCACATTTTGTCTTCGATGAGACGACGACTATGACTACTACTAACAACCGACCGTTTGTACCCACACGGGTCGCCCGGCCGTTGATACCGAACCGGTATACACGGTGATTAGAATATAGAATATAATATTAATAATTAATAATATGGACACGAATTATATTTCATACCGTACAACGTATATCCTACAACTAACTGAGAGTAGAAAAAAAAATTAATAAGAAAAAAACTGTAAGAAAAAATAATTAAAAAACAAAAAATATTTTACATTTAAAAAATTTTCCTTCGCTAAAATATTGTTCATATTGATATCTATCTACATTTTAATTTGCGTTAAGTTTGGATTAAAAAAACAAAAAATAGTGTCATTTTTGTTAGATTCTTTTCCCAAATATTGGAAAAATTACAGAAAATTTCAAAAAATGACCTTTTAATTTTTAATAGTACCATCTAGAACAGAACACTGATTAAAAAAGTTGCTGGTCGAAACTATCAGACGTGTATTTCTATATAAGAACATATCGTACATCATAAAAACAATAAAAAAAAATATGAAAAAAAACGAGCAATGTATAAGCACTATAGTTATTTCGCTCCACTCGGAATTTTAAAAATCACGGAGCGGATCAGACCTCTATATCCCTTCCCGTCTTGTATTTGTCAATAATGTCTATTTCTTCTTTGATCCGAAACACGGAGATTTTCTCAAACCGAAATCACTAAACGATACGGGCAAACGAGGCCATTACACCCCATCCCCCCCCTCGATCTGCAGTACGTGAGCGGAGTGAATAAAACGAATTTATCGCCGGTCTTCGCGTGACAACGCCGCCGCGCCGGTTGAATGGGTTTGAAGAAAAAAATAAATATCCGGGGAAACTCGCGTTCGTTTTCTGCGCTCACAATAGAGTGTTTTACAGCTTGTACATTATATACGACGACGTGTTTACACGCATATAACATGTGTGTATAATATACGTTTTGTTATTATTGTGATAGAGGTACTTAATCGTACAAACAACGCGGCGCGTCGTCGTCGTTATCTTCTTATCATTATTTATTGGCTCGACAAACTTTTCAGCCCTCCCCAAACATTACTGTAATAATAATAATAATAATAATAATATGACTCGTTAGCTCGCTCACTGCAAATGTTTAATCTGGTGACTATATTAAAACACACATTATCATCATACGGTGACGACGACGTGGTAAATCGACACACAGAAACCTAATTATTATTTGACCGGGCTAATGACTTCCCGCACGTCACTTCCAAACAATATTTAGCGGTTTTGCGCACCAGCAGCCGTTCGTCGTCTGGGACAATATTATTATAATAGCGGTCTGCCGTTGCCACATTATTATTATTGTTTACTCGGAAAACGCGGAAATTTCATTAGAACGAAGTCGCGTCCATTGTGTTTTCAATATTTCATTAAACGAAAATCATTGAGGTCCAGAATCGAATAATAATACAGACATTACGAGAGTTGTATTCAACGGATCTTTTAGTGTTTCATATTTTATTTATATTATACCACGTGCAAAAAAAAAGGTGTCAACGAAAGTTTACTCGTTACGATTAATAACGTCCTGAACGGTAAACAAATTGAATTTTATTATTATTATTAATTTAAATTACAATTTGGTAGAGAAAAAACGATATTTCTATTATTTTTTTATTTAACCGTGAGGTTTTTAGTATCCTTAAATGTCAACCGTTAATTTATTATTTACGAGTAATAGTCTGAGTAAAAACGTTGTTTTGAAAATTATTTTGTATTTAATAATCATTCTTATTCGCCGTAGTGGAAAAGCAATAACAGCTTGGTGGGTCGCGGGTTAAGTATGGTTGATCTAGAGGCAGAGGCGTAGCCAGGGGGGAGACTAAGGGGGATATAGCCCTCTCCATTGACCGTGTTTTTAGCTATTTATACCATATTATTCGCACTTAGGTTGTTGGTAAGTTGTAATTTAAAAAAAAATCTTAGATAGAAAATTATACAAGTGTTTCATCACATTTTATTGTTACTGATTTATAGTATTGTATTTATCACATATAACTAAAATACATCGAAGAAAGACAGTTTGTAGGACATATTCAGTTATTCACGTTGTTTAAATTTTTAGTCTGGTAGTTTTGAAAAATATCATAAAGATATCCTACACTTATTTATTTCTCCAAAATAGAAATTTTATACCGAATAAGAAATGAATAATAATAAAACTTATAAAAATACTCAGTGTAAGTTAAAATAAAAACAAAAATGTTGAAATCGGAAAAAAATTCACTGAGAAGAACTTCAGTATAAAATGTTTAACTTAGTCAACGTCATAAAAACAACAGCAAAATGCTGTGATAATATAATAACTAAAATAGCATTTTCTTTTAGATAAAGAAGTTAATTTTATTTTTCTACATGTTTAACATGGGTTCTTAGCCCTCCCCATACGAAATTCCTGACTACTCCACTGTCTAGACTCTAGAGGTAAATTCTAATTAAAAAAATTGCTGTTCGAAACTAGTATTTCTATGCGAAAAAGTATTTACAAAATAAACGATCACTGTAAAAGCACTAGCTTCTTTGCTCTGTGCAGAATCTAAAACGATAATATTTTTATTATCAAAATCAATAATGTACGTACTGCGAGATACCGGTTCAACGTCCACTTTGTACAATTATTACTATACATCCCTACTGTCTGTATATTAATTATTACCCTCTTAATCGTTTCACACTCTTGTTAATCATATCGCAAATGTCAAGTGGCCCCTATCACAAGTAGTTTACACGTCAATTATCGGTCCCTTTTTCACACCTCGTCCATCCTCGTCCGAATTCGTATTTTACTGCAAACACTCTTCGTCGCAGCCGGTTATTAACATTTCGACATAGGCTTATTATATTATTATTATTATCATTATTACAAAACCTGTGACGCATTTTAAGTATTAGTATTCGTAATGAAACATTATTACGAACACTTAAAACGGGGCTTATAATTTAATAGCTCGACGCAAAATGTGCAACCTGAAAATCAAAGTGTACACAATGGATTACAAAATACGTGAGTATACATCAGACGAGCAACAAGAGTTTTCTCATTGGGGGAAGAGGGGTGGGGGGTTTATGAAATTTCGTCTGCTAACTTACCAGTATTTATGCAAATCCCTTCGGAGTTTTCAGAATTGCATTTAATAGCAACTTCTTTGTTTGAATGTACAATGTACATATTTTACAAAATTAAACAGTGTAATGAAACTTTTTTTTTTTTATATTTATGTATATTTAATATTTTCCATTACATGGATTAAATATATTATCGTTAATGTATAAAATTCCGTTATTCTATAGAACAAAGTGTATTTGCAGTTGATGTAACGAATGAACATAAACTATACATAAATTAACTAGTAATAATTGCGACATAAACTAAAAGTTGCAATTTACTTAATGAATTGAACATTTTTAAATACAATTTAACTAGGACAAATATTTATATATTTTTGCATATTGTTATTGGTAGGTCTAAAAAAATTCTAGTATTAATAATAAAATGTGTTTCATGACCTATTTATGTTCTATACACAACATTTTACTTTGTATGTTTTTAAAAATTTTGCCATTTTTGAATTTTTATGATATATTTTAAAACTTTGTGTATTTTTAAGACATGTTTAACTCAATGAGTAGACAATTACAAAATAATTGTTCAACACTTGTAATAACTAAAATAAAATTTAGGTATTGTAGGTGTAAATGTATCATCTTTTAGTGTTTTAGACAAAATATTATTGATTTGTTTTATTAAAATGATTTTTATGAGTTTTTCAATTTATTTAAAATAAATGATATGGCAATTAATCTGATCTGGACATTTTACAAATATCTTAACTCCAAACCATTAATTGTGCAACGTGATACATCAGGTAGAAATTATTGTTAATATTAATAATTTTTAAAGTGGGAATAGTGTTTTTACATTATTAAAAATATAAAAACCTTTTCTGTTTGGTTTTCAGATTAAAAAATAAAACTGCAAAAAATGACACTAATAAATTAAATTAAAATAAATACTTTAATTCAATATATTGAAAGTTTCAAATTATTATATACGTAAAACTTTTAGTTTAGATTAACTTACTGTAATAACTAATAAAAATGTAATAAAATATAATTTTCAAATATCTTTTTTGTTTTATTTTCTATTTTATTTTTCTTAGAGCATATTTTAATAGCTTATTTTAGTAATTTGATACATATTTACTAATATATGTATTCATCATCAAAATGTTTATGCCTACTTGTGAAATATTTAAAAAATAAAATATTCACTAATTGGAAAAGTTTGTTCTGTTTAATAAATTTACTGAATTTGGTACGTATTTTCTTAAGACATAACATCAAAATTCAAAATATACTAGGTGCTTTATAAATAAACTGAGGATCGAGCAATACCCATGGTGCAAATTATTACTTTCCTTTTTTTACTTTCCTATCATTTTTTTTTTTTATCGTGTATACAAATAAAAGGAAAAAAGACAATTTTACTGAAAATAAAAATAAATTGGCGAGGAAAAGAAGTGTTAGAAAAAAAAATTTACAATTTTTTTTTCACATTTTCGAAATATTCTTGGGAGTAAATATTTTTCATTTTTTCAATTTCTCAATTGTTTATCCATGTTTAAATTTTCATAGAGATTAGATTAAAAAGAAGGTAGTTTCCGAGTTTTCTTTGTCAAATTTTTGGTAGTTTTTCTCAAATTTTAAGAAAACAATTGAAAATTTCCAAAAATAACCGCTCTAAAATACCATCTAGAGGTGAATTAGGTTTTAAAAAATTACTGTTCAAAACTTTTGGGCTAGTATTTCTATACAAAAACGTGTATACATAAAAAAATAAAAATAAGTAAACATCATTGTAAAAATACTAGCTTCTTCGCTTCGTTCAGTATCTAAAATTTGATGACGATAAGTGATTATCACACTTGGAATTTGTCTGTTACTCATGATGGCAACAAATTTTATTCATTATTTACGACTTAACCTATAACAATATTAATATTAATAATAGAAAATCTATAATAATATTTTAACTAATTGTTGCATAATTGTTGCATTAACAAACATATTTTATAAAATGTTATAGAATAACAAATTACACACATTAACGCTGACACATATACATGTGAATGACTTAGTTTGATATATTGTACTGTATTTAATAATATCTAGATTTATTAATATTATACTTTTGTACTACTTAATGTATTAAATAATAATAATAATAATAATAATTCCTATGTCAGTCTACTATTTTTATTATCATTTTTCAATTTTGATGTGTCGGTTTCTTGCTTTTGATTAAACATTGCAACTATAGCAAATCATTTTACCACCAATAAGATTGTATTTATCAAAATTTGTATATAGATAGTCGATAATATGAAAAATGTTTTGGTGTGAGAAAATTTTGATAACTTGAAAATTTTCCTAAAACTTTTTTTTTCTGTTCTCAGTTAATAATGGAATATAAAACTGGCTGAGTAAAAAATAATTTATTTTTTGTTACAGTATAATTTTTTTAAATTTTTAAGTAAAATTGTTTTGAATAAACTAAAGCACCGCTCAAAATCGTCTTATTGAAGAAACTTTATGAAAATTTAATCATAGATAGACAATAATACAAGAAATATTTTAAAGCAAGAAAATTTTGAAAATGTGAAAAAAAATTTTGACATTTTTCTAACATTTTTTTCTCATTTAATTTTTTTCGCTTTAATTATTAGATAAAAAAAAGCAAAGTAAAGTAAAGATAAGAGCCGAACATACTTCTCATCACGGATATTCTTCGCTCTTCAGGTTAGATACTCTTGGTAGGTGTTTTGAAAATGTCAACTATTAAATTGTTTTTTATATTATTTTTTTGCATTTTACGTAATTTTTTCTAATGTTACATCAAATTTTTGCTTTTTAATTTATTTTTATTTAATTTTACATTTATTGAAGTAATTTTTTTTACGATATTTGTGAATTTAGTTTGTTTGAAACTCGAGTTTCCTATTTGTAAAATAACTACCTTATTTCAAAAACGTATTTAATTTGATTCATAACCGTACATCTCAGTTACTTATTTATGTATTTTTAATTGATGTGTTTAAAAAATACATCACATTGATTTCGTGCCGAATAAATAAACAATATGATAATAATTTCATATATTTTATAAATGAGTTTTAAGACTAATAATTGATGTTATGATTTTTATTCATCTTTGGTGTTTCTGGAAATACTGCACACACCTTGCATACCCTCTATGCATACACCTATGGTGTTAACTAAATTACTAATAACTAAACACAAAGCCAAAGCGTTAATCAAATTAAATTATTGTTCTTCTAGATTACCGCTAAATTTTTACCAAACCAAGTTTACTGAAAATATGTTAATAAAAATTTATTTTAATATACTGGGTGATGATGCCTCAAGATGACGTTTGTTTTGTCCAGATCCAGTCTTGACTGAATGATTCTCGTGTTTTACAATGCTCTGATGTGGAAAGCTGAGATGTCTTGATATGATGCTTATACCTGAATATGAAACTAAAGAAAGTATTAATTTAGTGTAAAAATCAATCAATATTTACAAAGTTGAATTCTGCGTCTATGACAGTAATCTATATAATTATAAATAAATACGGACAAAGACGTGACGGGCACAACCAGCGTAAGTCATAACAATTTTTGGTCAGACATCGTATGAGTTATTAAATTTTCTATTCTTGCAGACTGTGCCGTGTTAACTAATATGCTATACGGCGGCAGATTTCGAATTACATTTAGGTCAATAATTTTAATAAACACTTTTTTTCAGAAATAACCTAGAATAAGTTAAGTCCGAGGTTAATTCCAAACATTTAATCATTATTTTTGAGATCATAGATTTATATTCCTCAATGATTTTGTTTTGGTTATTCCTTTACACGAGAAATAAATTTTGAAGCATTTATATACAATTTAATCTGTAATTTATAATATGGTTTCCATAGTATACACGTTGTGTTGGGGCAGCATTATTTAGTGCCATGAATTTAAGTCTTCTCGAAAGTTATTGTAAGTGAATATAAAACTGTTGACCGAGGCAGTGATATGTGAATTTCCTGTAATTTATTGGAAATATTATAATTTTTTTCAAATATTGTTCATATGTTACAATATTTAATTAAACTTATAGCTGCAGAAGATCTGAATTGTAAATATATTTTACCCGAAAAAATTATTAAATAAAAGTAAGGATGGTCAATACAAAAACAATTAATTCGTTATAGACATATATCTAAAACAAATTACTCACTTAAATGTCTAAAGTCATCAGTACAATAAATTAATAATATAGATTTTTTTTTAGATGATAATTATTTACATTATCGAACTGTTTAAATTAAGTTACGTTTTAAATTATTAATAAATCAATTGTGCATTCAATGTTTTAAGCTTTAATGAATACTAAAAATGATGGCATAATATAAGTGCAATTTCTCATTTATGAACACTTAAGATACAATATAATTGTTTACTATGGAATTTGAAAATAAATTACCAAAATTAAAATCAAATTTTTACATCTTCTAATGTTACTCAAAAACAATTAATAATTTTTTGGATACTTTATAATTTAAAATAAAATTAACGAAAACTAAAATAAAATAATAATAAGTACCTATTTTAATGATACAAGTAACAGTTCTTTGCTCATAATCTTTTCGTATATTTTTTTTAAAATAAAGTTATATACAGAGAAACCTCTGAATATCGGAACTTCTCGGTCACTGAAATTTCGTCTCTTAATCGTAGGTATCCACTATTCAGAGGGGCTTCAGTTTGCAGTGAATATACATCCATTATTAGGAAGTGTCTGCTAAGTGTACCGTAGTTATTATAATTTTAATAGTGATAAGTAAAGTGGTCAAAAAATAAAAATAAAGTATTTTATACAAATTAACATATTGAATAATATATATATATATGTATATATATATATATTTTTTTAAATATTCCTATGAGGTTTGGGAATATTTCCGAAATTTCCCTTCGGGGAAAAATTTCAGTGGCAAATCACTACTCTGGGGAAATTACCCATTTTCCTCTCCTTTTACACGGCACTGTTCTTTATATTTGGCCATATCGGTTGCCATTTCGGTTTTTATGAGTCCTGTGACGACGTATATTGATGGGAAGTTTGCAGAGCAAATCAAGTGATAGGTTGGATGTAAATCGTGACTATAATGAACAAGTTTGTTTTAAAGATATTGTAGGTTATAAATTCATTATCAGCCGACGAAGAAAATGCTATGTAAAAAACGAGACGGGGAAATGCAACAATCGTTTGATTCGTATAACTTAAATTAACTACGATAAAAATCAAGTTAAGATTATGCTTTGTATTGTACCTTTGTTAAATAATGAAATTATTATATTGAATAATTCTTAGCCTAAATATCAGTTGCTAAAATCTTCGGAGGAAGAAAAAAAAGAAGGATATGTCTTTTTGTACAGACTTATTTTGGAAAATATATTAAAAAAAAAAGGACGTAATTTGCACCTTGGGTTTTCTTCACTCTTCAAGTGCGACACCCTTGTGGGGAAATTGAATTTTAAAGAAACGATAAATCATTTAAATAAAAATGTATAACACTGAATATAAAAAAAAAAAAAAACAAATAATTATGACAAATAAAAAAAAATAATTTCTTCAATAATACGATTCTGAACGGAGCTTTAGTCCATTTAAGACAATTTTACTTAACAAAAAATAAATAGATAAATAAATAAAGTAAATCAAATTAATGTAAAATAAAGTAAAGTAAAGTATAGACAAGAAAGCCGGACATACTTCTCACCATGGGTAATCTTCGCTCCTCGGGAGAGATATACTTGGTGGATGTGTTGAATTTAAAAAAAAACGATAAATAAATTCAATAATACTATTCTGAGCAAAATATATTAATAATATAAAGAACAATAATAGTCGTAATTTTTAACCCACCCATCAAGACTAAAGAAATGAAAAATATCCATGGTGTGAAGTATGTCCAGCTGGCTATCTTACCTATACTTTACTTCACTTATCTTTACTTCACTTCATTTTACTTTTCAATTGATTTCCAATAATTTTTCAATTAATAAATAAATGGAAAACAAGAAAATTTTACTCAAAAAACAAAAATTTTAACAAAAAAAAAGTGTAAGAAAAAATTCACAGTTTTTTTTACATTTTAGAAATTTTCTTCCGCTAAAATATTTCTGATATTATTGTCTATCTATGTTTAATGTTAAACTTTCATAAAGTTTGGATTAAAAAAAGATAGTTTTCGAGTATTTTTTGTCAAATTTCGGGAAGTTTTTCCAAATTTTTGAGAAAACGATTGAGAATTTCGAAATATAGCCTATTTAAAATACCATCTAGAGCAAATTCGGTTTTAGAAAGTTTCTGGTCAAAACTTTTGGACAAGTATTTCCATACGAATACAAGTACATATAAGAAAAAAAAAATTGAAAACATCATTGTACGAACAACAACCTCGTTGCTCTGCTCAGAATCTAAAAAAAAACTTTTAAAATTTTTTAGGAAATTTTCAAGTGCAATAAAGTAGAACATTACGTTTTTTTTTTCGAGCATTGAAACCCACTAATTAATAATAACATATTATTTATAACCCTTAAGCTTTTTATATTTTGTGGTGTACACCAAGGGTGGCCTACGGTCGATCGCGGATGATTTCCTTGTCGATTTTTTTATAGAAAAATTCGATAGGTATAGAAGTTGATCTTTGAGAGAAAAAAAAATTGGTAGATCTCAACCCAAAAATGTTTCGCCGTCCCTTATATACACAATAGTATATAAATATTAAAAATACACAGTATAATAAATAAAATGTCATTGTTTATTTTATTGTATGAATAATCATTATAATCACTAATATATCTACTATAAATACAGAGGGTATTTAGGCCCAACTTGTTTTTTTTTCTTACATAAGCTACTAACACTAATATTATACTAACAAACTCAACGAGAAAAATGCGGAAGAGGTAGTCGTGTACGTCGCGGGTGTGCAAGGTAGTTCAAAGCATGCACTGTTTTAAAATCGACAAAAAACTGGCCAAATCCAAAAAATATATATATTTTTTTTACATTTAATTAATTAAACTATTTTATATTACAATTACGTTTCTTTTTTAATATTTAACCGATTTTTAATCAATATGTTCAACATTTTTTTTAATCGATTTTATTTATTGCTAGTAAATAATGTAGTTCCTTATCAAGCCATATTTCCCTAATAGATACAAATTTGGTATGAATATAATTTTGTAGATCAAGTGATGAACATTGACAAATTACCGTATGAATTATATGAATAAACAGTGTATGAAATCAAAGAAGAAAGAAAAGAAACGAAATGTATATAATAGGTTCTCACTTAAAGTTATTTTTGAACTTGTACATTTCTAAAAATGTATTTATCTGATATAACAAGATTCTTATAAAATAATATTGTCTTTTTTCCTCTCTTTATCATTTGTACATATTTATGCCTTATAGTAATTTGTTGTTTGGCGCTGACTATAATAAATAAATAAATAAATAATGTAATAACATATATATATAGTATAAACTACTACTCAATTTGAACTTACAATTAATTTGTAATTGCTAAGGGAACATAAAATCCGCAATGAGGGTACAATTACCATTAAAAAAATAAGAAAATGAATAACTACACTAAATTATTAATCTAATAATATAATATAATGTATACGTATATATTAAATTTGTTTTGTACTTTTTAGTATCTTTTCTCTAGTGTAGGGTGACCATATTTAAGAAAATAAAATACAGGACAAAAATATTTTTCATAATATTTTTAAATAAATAAGTATTTATTACACACACACACACACACATATATATATATATATATATATAT